>JABXWE010011856.1:0-25859 GCA_014611495.1 Limonius californicus | reverse complement strand
CCAATGAAGGTGTACTTGCTGCACATCTTAACCCCCCCCCCCCCCGCAAATCTATTGCTGCGACTACTACTAGTTTTCATAATCTTACCTTAAAACATTGGGAACAATGGTATATGATGTTATTCTAAAGAATACTGTTCTTTAAGGGGTACTAAAACAACCCTTAATAAATTTCCAATAAGTACTGATTAAAAGGCAAAGGTAGTACAAAAATATGGTAAAATCAAATTGAGTTTATGATATATGCAAACTTAATTTAGAGAAATATTTTTTCCTTATTACAAACTAGCATCCTTTAAGAATATAATGCACACAAACCCATTGTCAGAATGCATCTATTTTGTAATAAAATCATAACAATGCCAAAGCTATAACCAATTTATTTTGTCGCATATTATACAGATTGTTTTTTACATTGGTTACAGTTTGCTTGCTAGTTTTCAGGGAGACAGCCCTAATCCCAGGAAAAAAACAAAAAAAAAACAATATAGTGGTTTAACAATATAAAAACTTACACTTAGATTGGAATTGTCAAATCGATTTAGAATCCTTTAGATACAAATCTTAACAACTACAGTATCATCGCGATGCCCACCTATATTACTATTACTGGTGAGGTCGTCCGAAGAGTCAAACAAGCTTTAGACATTTTTAATTTATTATATGTTCGCGTTGTATGGTAACATTGAATTGTCTATTACGCTTTGAAATGAGGTGTTATTCAACTCACCCTGTTATTGAAATTAGATAGTGATATCCCCACATCTTATATTAAAACACCTTCTGTGCGCGTGGTGGGCCGCACTTTTTTAAATTAGGTGTCGTTTAACTCACCATATTATTTTAAGTAGATGGTCATATCTTATGTTACAACACCCTCTATTGTGCTCATAGTGGGCCGACACTTTCTTAAATGAGGTGTCATTCAACTCACAGTATTATTTTAAGTCAATGGTTGTGTTTTATATTACAACACCCTCTATTGTGCTCATGGTGGGCCGCACTTTTTTAAATGAGGTGTCGTTTACCTGACAGTGTTATTTTAAGTATATGATCATATCTTATGTTACAACACACTCTACTGTGCTCATGGTGGGCCATCACATTTTAAAATAGGGGGTCATATAACTCGCCGGGATATTTAAGCAGATTGTCATATCGTATATTAAAGCAGCTCTATTGTGCCCGTGGTGGGCCGCACTTTTTTAAATTAGGTGTCGTTTAACTCATCATATTATTTTAAGTAGTTGGTTATATCTTATGTTACAACACCCTCTATTCTGCTCATGGTGGGCCGACACTTTCTTAAATGATGTGTCATTCAATTCACAGTATTATTTTAAGTGGTCTGTTGTGTTTTATATTACAACACCTTCTATTGTGCTCATGGTGGGTCGCTCTTTTTTAAATGAGGTGTCATTCAATTCACAGTATTATTTTAAGTGGTTGGTTGTGTTTTATATTACAACACCTTCTATTGTGGTCATGGTGGGCCGCACTTTTTTAAATGAGGTGTCGTTTAACTGACAGTGTTATTTTAAGTATATGGTCATATCTTATGTTACAACACACTCTACTGTGCTCATGGTGGGCCATCACTTTTTAAAATAAGGGGTCATATAACTCGCCGGGATATTTAAGCAGATTGCCATATCGTATATTAAAGCACCTCTATTGTGCTTATGGTGGGCCGACACCTTTTTAAATGAGGTGTCGCTTAACTCACCATGTTATTTTAAGTAGATGGTCATATCTTGTTAAAACACCCTCTATTGTACTCTTGGTGGGCCGCACTTTCTTAAATGAGGTGTCATTCAACTCACAATATTATTTTAAGTAGATGGTTATATCTTATGTTACAACACCCTCTATTGTGCTCATGGTGGGCCGACACGTTCTTAAATGAGCTGTCATTTACTCACCGTGGTATTTTAAGTAGATGGTCATATCTTATGTTAAAACACCCTATATTTTACTCATGGTGGGCCGACACTTTTTAATGAGGTGTCCTTTAACTCACAGTGTTATTTTAAGTATATGGTCATATCTTATGTTACAACACACTCTACTGTGCTCATGGTGGGCCATCACTTTTTAAAATGAAGGGTCATATAACTCGCCTTGAGATTGTCATATCTTATGTTAAAACACCTCTATTATGCTCATGGTGTCGTTTCACTCACAGTGTTATTTTAAGTATATGGTCGTATCTTATGTTACAAAACACTCCACTGTGCTCATGGTGGGCCATCACTTTTTAAAATGAGGGGTCATATAACTCGCCGTGATATTTAAGCAGATTGTCATATCTTATGTTTAAACACCTCTATTGTGCTCATGGTGGGTCAACATTTTTAAAAATGAAGTTTCATATAGCTCACCGTGTTATTGCGAGTAGGTGGTCATATCTTAGAGTAGAACACCCTCTATTGTGCTCATACCAGCCGGCACTTTTTTACATTAGATGTCATCTAACTCACCGTGTTATTGAAAATAGATAAAGCCATATGTTAGATCTTGAAACGTGTCTGATAGAGGTTCTTGAATTAGATATTGGGATGTCCAGACGGTATTATTCAAAATAATAGAGAATTAATCTTTTGAATTATGGATATCTGCTAGATAATCTTTACACAACTGTAATAACCATATTGTTAGGGGAAACCTGCGTTCCGGGATGGACGATGATTGAAAAACTCTTCAAACGGCGAATAGACCTTACTCCGTTCTTTACGGGGGAAAAATATTTGTTGCATATAAATGATAATTCTAGTAGTAGTATTGGTGAATAAGTAAAGCAATGTAATATCAGACTCCCTGCTGGACTTACCAAAACATGTAAAAGCATCTAAATGTCATTAACCTTTCCTCAAATTGCAAGCACTTGACTTCTATATTTGCTATCAGGCAGCTACAGAAACAAAAACGTTGTAAAGGTCAGGAAAACAACTTAATTTAAATCTAAACGATTATATTAATAAAAACTGATTACCTGAAGTACGGTTAACGACCGACATTTAAAATAGACTTTGCTTCTGCATTTATAAAATGACTTTTAAAATTGCACCAAAGCTAAGTGTCCTTCATCGTATCATGCGCAAATTTCGTAACCATATTTTCCCACCGCGCGTATATAAATAGTTACGCTAATGGAAATCTATGTTCACTTAACGCTAGAGATCTCAGCCAAAAGTATCACGTTATTGATTGCAATGTTGCTGATAATTCTAATCAGTGTTTTTATAACTCTTATTTACAAATGCCTAACAAAATCGTTTCACTACTGGCAGCAACGTGATGTCGCTCACGAGAAACCATGGCCATTATTTGGTAGTTTGGCACCCGTCATATTCCAAAAAATATCAATGGCGGAATTTTTGCAGAAGGTGTACAACAAATACCCCAATGAAAGGTAAGCGAATGTTTTCATACATTTAACACAAGAACTATGTAGTCTTCATTCTAATTTATGCGTATACCTTGTAGATACGTTGCTTTGTACCAGTTCTTATTACCAACCCTAATAATACGAGATCCTGATTTAATAAAGGTTATCACTGTGAAGGAATTTGATACTTTTCCCGAGCACACGATGTTTACTTCAGAAGAAGCAGATCCTATATGGGCTAACACCCTGTTTGCGATGCCAGGTAAACACCTTGACTGTGCACTGAAACTATGGTACTCATTCAAATTCATTAATATTGTAGGAGGTGAACCATGGAGAGATTTGAGAGCAGTCCTGAGCCCAGCTTTTACCAGCAGTAAATTGAGAAGTATGTTTGGACTTATGGTAGATTGCGCAAAGCAATTCACAAAGCAAGTGGAAAGAGAAGGGAAGTTTGTTAAGCTGGAAATGAAAGATGCATTTGCAAAAGCTACCAATGATATTATAGCAACCACTGCTTTTGGTGTAAGTTGCAATTCGTTCAAAGACCCCAACAATGAAATATTTGTAATGGGAAAAGGTGTTTCCGACCTTAGTGGGTTACTGCCAAGTCTGGTCTTTTTCCTTGCTGCTATTAGTCCATCGCTAACTAAGGTAAATATTCCATTGTCATTGTATCTAAAAGATTTTTTTATTAACATTTGTTTTAGTATTTGAAGGTTCGCTTTATAGGTAAGAAGTACGCTGATTTCTTCAGAAATATCATTAAGGAAACTGTAACCGTTCGAGAAGAGAAGGGAATAACCCGGCCTGATATGATTCATTTATTAATGGAAGCAAGAAAAGGACGCCCAAATCATGAAGTAAATAATAATAAAGCGATTATCACTGACGATGTGATGACCGCCCAAGCAGTTGTATTTTTCCTGGCAGGTTTTGACACTGTTTCCACAGCCATGAGCTACACCGCGTACGAATTAGCCCTTAATCCAGATATTCAAGAGAGACTATTTCGAGAAGTTGATCAAACTTTAGAAAAATGCGGGGGGCACATTACCTACGAAGATTTGATGTCAATGAAGTACTTAGATATGGTCATTTCGGAAGTCCTTCGGAAATGGCCACCGTTTGCAGTAACAGACAGAAAAGTTGTAAGAAGCTTTACTATAGAACCAAAACTGCCACACGAGAAACCCTTGACTATAGACAGCAATGTAGTATGTCAAATCCCAATTTATTCCATGCATCGCGATCCGAAATTGTATCCAGATCCAGAAAAATTTGATCCTGAAAGGTTCAGTGAGGAGAACAAACACACCATAAAACCATTTACATATTTGCCTTTCGGAGCAGGACCCAGGAATTGTATTGGTAAACACTTTTTTACTTTAAATATTGTGTCCGATTGTAATCGAAAATTTCAATGTCTTAGGATCTCGTTTTGCTCTCTTGGAAATAAAAATTATAATCTTCCATATTTTGAGCAAATTTGAAGTCGTTCCAATTGAGAAGACACCTGTACCTCTGATCCTAAGCAAATCTAATGTAAATCCCATTCCAGATGAAGGGTTTTGGTTGGGATTGAAATCCAGATATCCAGTTAATAATCCTTAGCACGTTTTAAGATACATATGTAGTAGTATTGGACTTTGTGAAATATGTTTGCAAATAGTCACCCACAGGGCACGTAATTTATATGTAGACTGTATTATTAATTAAGCACTAAATATATCGATGCAATATAATATGACTTTTCCGTTTCATTAAACTTCTTGTACCAATATTTGTGCTTGCATAGCTACTTTCTTATTACTATCATTTCTAATAATATAAAAATATGTTATCCAGACACAATCTACCAGAAAATTATTAACCTAAACACCCAGTAACAGAACAGTTATGAGATTACTGATAGATACCAAACAAACGCTATCTATTTTTGAGAAGTCCCAATCAGAGAAAACAATGAATAGGTTGAATAGCTTCGAATATGAAATTTGATGATAACATAAACATCGATATCGGTGAAGTAAATGTCTGATTTTCATGTTGATGGAACCCACGATCCATACATTTCACAATTTGTTTTGCTGTCTGCAGTGTGCATTTAAGAGAGGACTTTGATTACAATTTAAGCAATGTTGAAACACCAATTAGTGAAAACGCATCGCAACACAGATAAATAATTATTAATAGCCATACAATCTGTGTGCATTTTATTGATTCGCCCGAGACGCAGAAGCACATTTCACTGCTATATTAATACACAATAATAAAGTGAATGATTTGTTTTGTGATTTTAAAGGGTAAATACGCACTAAATCCGCAAAAAATGTACTTCACGATTGTATTTCATATAACTACACCTTCGCTACGAAAGGTCACAACAAAAAGGGCAAGCAAGTTGTCAATGCGCGGCCTAAATATCTTAATATCTTTTTCGAATTGCATGTCCAGTTACAAATGTTAAATCTACTATTTTTATGAAGAGTTATAACTTCTTATATCAGTTACACTACTTTCTCGTCCCTGTTCGTTCCTCCCAGGTAGTCGTCCAACTAAAGTTGTTCAAGTACATTTCGGCTAGCCTGGATATTGTTTAGTGTGTTGCAGTGCTTTTTCATTTTTCACTTCTTGTACCAAACAAGGACCACATACAGAGCCAAAGAAAACTACTTGAATTTCGTAGGTATCTCTCTCTCTTCTCTATCACGATCTATTCCTCTCCACAATGCGCGCTGAGCACATTGATCTTCGTTTCTGATTGACTCGAAGACACATTTGCTTTATGTCAGCTGCAAAGGCTGCTGTTAAATTCAATCAAATGGCCGGTAAAGAATTGTACTGATTGGAACCAGTTACAAAACCATCATTTAGACTGACACCATATTGGGTTTATTTGGATTTACAGCTCCAAAATATGGAAGATTCCAATTAGTAGGAGTGGTGGTCAATGATTCCTCCAACGCGATTTCCATTATTTCGCAGTAGGTTTTCACAAATATGGGTTCCTTATCCATTTCCTTTGTGTGAAGTTAAGTCGTGTCAAAGCATTCATCTTACTTTCAGGAAGTTCCACATTTTATTTTCTCCACATTACTCCAATTTGAAATCTATTTCCGCCTCTTCGAAAAGTTTTGTCCATTATAGACTGCGCTCTTGAGTCTTCTCTAGAAGCGGATGTACCTATATCAAAGAAATTTTTTACATCTTCATTTGCGGTCTTTCACAGCCTAATATCCATGCTTCTGTCTATATAGTCGTCCTCTGTTAATTCGCTCTTCGGCATAGCCTCCTCTATACAAAGGTTGCAACTTCCCCTTGGTCATCCCTGTTCCTCGTTTCTTTAGGTTTCCATTCCCTAACGTTTGTTGATAACCTCTCTCCATTCATTCATTCTTCTCATGTGTCCATACGAGTTCAACTGCTAAATCTCTATAAGGTCTGTCACTGATCTGTCTATAGAAAACAAAATTTTAACGAACGTCCTGCAAGGTCCATACAAAAAACACACTACTTTATAATGTATTTTAGTTTAATAAAGTCAGTTGACAACTTGCGAATATTCACTACACGGGTATACCACATGTCCCTAAAACACACCTGCAGTTTTAACCTATACCGTATTCAGGGAGTCTAGTCAGTAGACATAAACACACAAGCGCGTGAACGCAGCGAAAGCTTTTTCGCACGATCGCGACTTGTGCGGATACAAACAAGTGTTAAGGCATTAGAAATAAATATACTTACATTACTGAAAACTGTATGCAGATAAACTAACTACACAAAAATACTCAAGTCTGGTCGGACAAATATGAAACGGGATTGGCACTACTGCGTACGCTATAAGAAACTGACTGTTTCCTAATCATATCCAAATTGTAGCTGGAACTTGCGTCTACACATAGCTAAAACGGCATCCTGTCAGAACTTGCGTGGTAGGCTGTGCATGCGAATGAACAAGTTAGTGCAGCTGTCACATGTGACACAAGTCAAACATGGAGCAGAGAAGGAACATTAAGTTTTGTTTCAAATTGGGGAAAATGGCCACGGAGACATTCGAGATGTTGCAAACTGTGTACGGCGATGAGGCCATGTCCCGTACTCGCGTTTTCGAGTGGTTTGACAGATTCCGTGAAGGTCAGCAGGACCTTTACGATGATCAGAAGCCGGGTCGTCCGATCACAACGAGAAACCCCGTAACGATCGAAAAATTTCGACAACTTGTGGCGGCTGATCGACGACTGACACTGAGAATGATGGAACAAGAACTGATTATTAACCGTGCAACCATTAGAACCATTTTAAAGAAGGATTTGAAGAAAAGGAAAGTCTGTACCAAATTTGTCCCGTACAATTTGACCGCTGAGCAAAAAGCGTATCGAGTGGACACCTCCCACAACTTTATTGCAACAGCCAACAGTGACCCAAATTTTCTGGATTCAAATGTTACTGATGACGAGTCGTGGTGCTTCCAATACGATCCAGAAAGCAAGAGACAAAGCATGGAATGGCGATCGCAGATGTCTCCCAGGCCAAAGAAATACCGTCTTCAAAAATCGAAAATGAAGACCATGCTGATCACTTTCTTCGACAGTCAAGGCATCATTCACAAAGAATTTGTCCCACCGGATGTCACCGTCCTAGCCTGTACTACAAGGGTGTCATGACGCGTTTACTAAAACGCATTCGACGTGTGCGACCGCATTTGGCAACCTCCTGCACGTGGCACCTTTTACACGCAATACCCCTGTGCATTCTGCCTTGATTGTGAAGACATTTTTGGCGACAAGAAATGTCCCAGTCTTAGAACATCCTCCCTAGTCACCGGTTCTGTCTCCAGCGGACTTCATGCTGTATCCTCAGCTGAAATTGACCCTCAAGGGAAGGCGCTTTGACGACGTGGAAGACATTCAACGGAATGTTACCGCCGAACTAAACGCACTTCCTCGCGACAAGTTTAAGCGGGCTTTCCGCGACTTGTATCGTCGATGTTAACGGTGCGGAGAAGTCGAGGGAGATTACTTCACATGCGTTGTATTTGATCAATCCCGTTATATATTTGTCCGACCTCGTATATTTATAATGATGGGTTCCACCGCCACTTCAATCATATTATCCAGTTCCCACATATTTCTTTCAAACAATGTTAATTACGTGTTGCACAAGGTTTAACCACTTCTCAGCACTAATTTGATTATACCTTCCATGAGAAGGTTTCTGACATCTGGAAATTTGAAGGTGGTAATTGTTGCCGCCACGTGCCCTTTGACTTGACCCCAAATTAAATCTATTGGGTTGAGCTCACAATGGTACGGCGGAAGTCTAAACACAGTTTTATTTTGTTAGCAATTATAATTAGGCTTGTGTTGTTTTACTATGTGCAACAACTCACTTTTCAACATATTATCTTCAAAAGCAATACTTTTGGAAGACAACCATTGCTTAATTGAAGGCTTTGTCCAGGATGTTGCTGTAGTTTTCTCTTGCTTTCAAGAGTGGTACGAAGCTTTATCAAATACTATGACACAGTTACCCTGAAGTAGCAAAAGAACTTTTAAAAACCACTCCTCAAACTTCTCTTAGTGGTAATCTCCCGTTGTTTTGGATTCAAAAACCCACAGATCGCCATTAATAAATCCCGTGTCACTACCGATGTGTATAATAATTAACCTCTTTCCTTTGCCCGACGGATTTTTTAGACCAGGGGATAATCCCGATAAAAACGCTTGTCTTGACGATGTTACGGATTCATCTTTCCATATTTTATTTTTCGTGTGGCCTGCATTTGCCCACGTTTCGTCCAAATAGTACACTTTTCTACCTTCTTGTCGATACGTTTTTATCGTCCGCATCTCCTTCACAGAACTATTTCCTCCTTATCCATTAGCATGCTGTACGACCGCGTTTAACAAGCTTAAAATTTTGAAAAATATTGTCCTTTAAAAATTCGGCAAGTCATTGTCTTCGTTAACAACCTTAGTACTTTGTCTGTAGTGGGTAACTCGTTGCGGAAAAATAATTCATGCACTTTTTTACGAATTGCATTTTGGTCAAAATCGTCAATGCCGTCTGAAAGAGTTTACGCGGTTTAACTTTTCTTGGCGATGATATGATCTTGTTATTTCGCTTGTATTCCGATATTACACGATACACAGATCTTTCCCCTGCTCCTATAATCCGGGCAGAACTTGTCACTATTCAGACAATGCAATTGTCGGATAGACTGTAATTCTGATTTGTAAGCATTCAGAATCATGTGCGTTTCCGAACTAGTAAGTGAGGCCTTTTTGTAGGGGAAGACAACTTCACGTCGGGATTAGATGAATCACTGGATCTTGCCATTGCTACGACGTAATATGTAAATCAACAATTTTCAAACTATATTGTTCACTAATGTTAAATACACAGTTCGTATGGCTTCTAAGGAGGCTATTCAACCAAAGTATATACACACCTCGGTTGCCACCGTATTAATACCAGCGTGCTAATTCAGCTTGAGCTTACCTAAAAATGCACCAATGGTATTGCAGTATGCACCGATCGCGCACTTATCATGCAACGGTCACGGGCCAATTTTTGTTTACGTCTACTGACTAGCCTCCCCGAATACAGTTTAGAGTTACAGTTTCCCCACCTGGGTTCAAAGTACACAAGTGCAGGTAACTGCGAATCCACACATTTAAAAAATCCGGTAATTATACCAAGCAATGACTTGGGGCGTTTGCGTATCCATAAATTTCTTGAAAGTCCAAGGAAAAGATCGGAGCCCAATTAACCATAACAAAATATATATGTCACTAAACCATGGACTCTTTAGAATGGAGTTCTATATTTACCAAATCGAAAGACGAACACTAGTGCTGTAGTAGGTCAAAAATATTATTATAAAAAGCAAGAGATCTCAAAGATCCGTTAGAAACAGTACAAGGTACAAATCATTAAACCATGTTTCCATGAAGTGCAGAGAAGGAACAGAAGAAGCCAACATAGTACTTTTTAGATAGAGAAACCCTAGTACATATGCTTATAGTTAAATCCCGACATTGGCGGATGATTCCACATAAACATTAAGTTATTTGTTACAAAACCCTTCATGTGACTTTGTAAATAAAGCACAGCAATTTCAATTTTTTGGAGTCTAACCAAGGAAGTTATCCAACTGTTATCCATCCTGAACGTCTTTCTTGTACCTCTAAAATGTGTATTTCATCATTTCATCATTAGAACCAAATACCCGGTGTTACAGATTTAAATGCAAGTAATATCCACTCGATTAAAATTAATTGCATTCTTTATATGCTTACACCATTTCTTATCAAATTTTTATGTACATAGGCACCTGCTACCTCTTTGTTAAAAACTCAATTAAATATCTTCATATACTTCAAGTTAAATATCTACATACCTCTAATATAATAAAATAATTACTGCAAGTAATGCAATTTATTCAAGTTTGACTAAAAATCGAGGTGATACATCTTTTGGGAGTAACTGGGTCTACCTCGTTATTCCAATAAACGGATGAAATTAGATAAGTTGTAAGCACACCTACTTTATTACGAATACGTGTTCAGTACTACAAGAGTGACAATATTGCTGATACATAAAGAATTTATAGACATTATACACTGCGAAAAAGAAATTAGCGGACCACTATTAAAAACATATGTACTATTCAGCGAAATGTATATTAGGAATTTTGGGTATTGTATGTCTATCACATTAGAGTTGTCTTAATCCCAAGCCACCCTTTACGACGGAACTCTGTTTTTATATTCTTATAATTTGTAATGGTCTAGTCTTTTCAGCTAAAAGATCTAAATAACCTATGCTGAGTAAACCCTGTAAAAGCCCCATCAAAAAGGACCTACACGTGGCCGCTGGAATCCAACTTTCGAATCAAACCACAAGGTGTATTCCTCAGGATAATCGTTTGTGGTCCCGGAGCTAAGCGGGCTTACGCGCCAGTCAGCAAATCGCGTTTAACTCGGAAGTATAGAAGAGCCAGATAAGCCTTCACTTCAGAACATACTGAATGGGATATGAACTAAAAGTCTTCTGTCCTCTTTTCGAATGAGTCTAGGTTCTGCCTTATTCATTGTGATGGTAGAATAATTAGAGTGTTGGCTGGTCGGTAGGTAGCGTTGTATGGAAGGGATTAACAAGGAGGCCGACTGGTTTGGAAGTGGGGCTGACATGGTGTGGGCAAACATAAGTCTACGTAATAGAACTACTCCCAGGAAGGCTAAATGCTGCGAGGTATGTAGCAGAAATTCCTACACACCATGTGGTATCTGTACCCTGGAAACTGAAGGAATGAACTGCGATTTCCAGTCATGGACTGGCTTGCCCCGACTTGAGTCCAATTGAACACCTTTGGGATGAGCTTGATCCTAGGCTAAACCTCCCCCCCCCCTCGTGGCTCCACAAACTACTAAAGGGAATATTTCGCAGGGCTATATCCGGTGGCTTATTTTGTGTACGCCCAGATAGTCAGGCAGTTATTTAAGCCCGAGAAAGCCTCACCCGTTAGCTGTCCTCGACAGCACATAAACAATAACTAATTTATAACTGTTGTAGCAAGTGTGAGCTGGTCATGGGGAGCATTGTACGGGGTTATGAAGGAAATCGACCGGTTTGGAGGTGAATCCAATATGGTCTGGACAGACAAAAGTTTACGTAATAGAACTGACCTCGTAGCAGTCCCAGGAAAACTAAGTACTGCAAGGTATGTAGAAGAGATACTTACAGACCATGCGGTACCTGTAGCCATGGGTCTGGGACCTGAATATCTCTTCAAGCAGGATAATGTGAAACCGCGCACAACAACCCTAACTAGAAACTTCCACGAAAAATTGCAAATTTCAGTCATAGATTGGCCTGCTCTGTACACCGACTTGAATCCAATTGAACACCTTTAGGATGAGCTCGATCCAAAGCTATACCTCCCCCCGGGTGGCTCTGAAAACTACTAAAGGGAATACTTCACAGAACTATATCCGGTGGCTTATGTCAAGCAATTATTTAAGCCCGAGAAAGCCACAACCGTTAGCTGTCCTCGACACCACATAAACAATAACTAATTTATAATTGTTGTAACAAGTGTGAACTGGTCGTGAAGAGCGTTGTGTGTAAGAGGTCATCAAGGAGACCGACCGGTTTGAAGGTAAACCCAGCATGATCTAGATAGATATAAGTCTGCGTACTAGAATTGATCTCGTAGCAGTCCCAGGAAGGCTAAATGCTGCGACGTATCTAGCAGAGATTCTTACAGGCCATCTAGTACCTGTAGCCATAGGTATGGGACCTGAACTCCTTTTTAAGGTGGATAATGTGAGACCGCACACCCTTACGGCCCCATAAGTTACTAAAGGTTAATTGATGCATTGGTACGAAAATGGGACAATATTTCACAGGACTGCATCCGATCTGAGTAAACCTAGAAGAGAGGTTAGGCAGCTATTTTAAATCGACAAAGCTACGCGCGCTATTATCTGCCCTCGATAGCACATAAACAATAACGAATTTATAACTATTGTTAGATTTTCTACAAGTAACCGCAATCTTATCTTTTATGTAAGTGTTAGTGTGTTTGTTATACATAATTTTGTAGTTATGCGTTTTAAAAGATATTACGGTTACTGATTTACTTTATTTTAGGCCCATATGTGCTGTGAGTTTTAATAATATTCCACTATTCTTTTTTCGAGCAGTGTGATTGACATACTACATATCCTCGTGGTGCTTATCTGTGCCAAAAACTTGTTTTTATTTTTCCGAGGCAGGCTTGTAATACAATCTCAATAGCAGCGTTAGATATGAATAAGACCATTGAAGTATCTGCAACAAACACAAATTAGATGTTAACAGTCCTGCACTGAAAACTGAGAAAATTACAGAAAGAAACGCAGCTAGTGATAACGTGGCAAACTTCAAAGTTGTTATTTTTAGAGGCCTCTTGGATCGTTCCATTATTATCATCAAATTCTTACGTATTTTACTACCACAGAGGTACCAATTAGACATGTAGCACGCTTCTCCAACTTTCATACTCTAAAATTGAATATTTTTATATGTTGTTTAAGATCTATGATCTATGTATCAAAACCGCATAAGGCAATAGCTTCACCTTAGTTAATATACTATCACCATACCAGCACAACATGAATACTTGTACCAACATCGCAATAAAATAAACGGTCAACATAAGAAACTGTAAAGACATTGGTATCTAGAAAAAAAATAGCAACATGAATAGCTTTACGTTAATCTTAGTCAGTACAAATTAGTTTTACCAAGACAAAATGGAAAAATGTGTTGCAAATAACTACAACGCTTGCCATGAATTGACAAAATAGTCCTGCGGTAAAAATCAATTCGACTGTTTCGATGAATCTAAAAATAAATCACAATAGTAAAGATGGCATTTCTTAAAATATTCCCTTACTTTATAATAGCTAGATGATGTTTAACGCATTGATCCAAATATCTGATAGCTTTCGTATCCATCCTGTTCAAACTTTCGTAATATTCTTCAACGTTTTCATCTTCCTTCAATCGCATAATTTTTTCAACCAAAATATCCAGTTGGGCAGCCCCTATTCCCATCAACGCTATAGAGAGAGTATCTAAGCAGGTATGGTTGAAAGCAGCACAAGCCTCTGCGACCAGTTGGAAAACGTACATAAAATATCTATATTTGCCCAAATCGTAAGGAAAGGGAAAAGGCAAAGGTACGTTGTCCAAGATTGGATAAACTATATACATCAACACAACAGCCAGAATAAGGTATCTGTAAACGTTTGCGATAATCGTTGAAATTTTTGTTGACAACTGCATGTAGTGGTTCAGGTCGTCGGGATATGAAACAAATACAGGATCTTGGAGAAAGTAGACCATGTCCAAGAAGTTTCTCTTGTAGTAAGTGAACGTTATGAGTTTAACCAAATATGCTACAAAAGTTATCATGATGTAGAGTATTTCGGATAGTTTAGCAAAGTCAGTAATATTATAAATCAGATCGATTAACATGGTCAGGAAAACTCCTACGGATAGTCCCCACGAAATAACCGTTTTAGTTTTGTATGTTTTATCTGACTGTTCTAGTGGCCAAATTCCCGAAGTTGTCATCATCTTCCGATGAAACTCGAAGGCATCTGATGGTTGCGGTTTGGCTATCTGCAAATAAATTAGAATGAACTAATATCAGAAGCTATTAAATAAAAACAGAGTATTCAGAACAACTATTTGAACTTATTTGAAAGCGGTGAAATCGAAAAATGAGAAATGAACAAATTGAAGAACGATATCCGAAGAAAGAGGAGATGCGAAGTCAAAGGCATATCAAGAAAGATTTGCATACTGGAAAAGAAAATAAGTAGCTGCAAATAAAATCAAGAAAGGACTTGGAACACAAGCATATAAGGTATGCAGGAGGAAACCTAAAAATTATAAAACAAAATGGAAGAGCAGTAGAAATCAAAATAAGAAAGAGAATTAAATGATAAATATTTAATACAAGGGGCGAAGGAGTTCTCAGTGGAAGAATTGGGAGTATAACCAATAATAAAGCAAACTGACAAGGTTGGACGAGAACCCAAAACAATTGTAGAATCTAGAAAATTGGAATTAGACCATACAATTAATAAAAACACAAGTAAACTGAATTGTAGTAAAATGCATGCCCAGATAAATTAGCAATAGAAGAGGAAGTGATCTAGAAGAAGATAATAAAAGAAAGAGGAAGTACTTGTGGAACTAAAACAACGATAGGATACTTTCTTATATTTCTTCTTCTTAGTCATTTCGATTGGTAGGTACCGTTTTTAAAGGTACGATGTGAAGATTGATAATAATGTGTGCTAATGGATCAAAAAAGAGAGAAGACTACGGACCCGGGATACCTCTGCACATAATCCAAGAGAGTAATAAGGAATACCCATCATAAGGTAGGCCACGCATCCAAATAGTATGCTTTAACACGAAAATCGCGAAATCAACAATGATCAGAGAAGAAAACGAAGAGTTTCGTAAAAGATATACCAAAAATGTCATTGGCGAAATAAACAAAGTCAGTTAATTTAACGAGGCAAAATTGGATGTTTCCGGATTGATAGGATGAAGAAAACATGAAAAGAATATATGATACCGGAGAAGGGCCACATATTGTAATATATTTGGGTAGAAAACGAAAACAGTTTTTGGTTAGCACCGCTAAAAATTAGGAAGTGAATATAAACGATGAAAATGTATGTCCAAAAGTAAAACACAAGTAGAGATTCATGTAACTGCGTATGATAGAAGCAACGAAAATTGGCATGATAACAGAAAACGATAGGGACAAGATTTACATAACCAGTAGAAACAGCATCAGACCTTTAGAATGTTGGAAAAATAGAAAATACGTAAAGACACTCCAGAACAAGACAAGAAAAATCAATTATAAACGACACTGTATTACAAGAAATGTATGAAACAAACTAAAACACGTAATAAGAACTAAATACTGCATTTCAATTAAGGAACATGCGAAATCAATAGAAGTTCCGACTATACTTATTCAAATAACTTAGGAAAATAGGAAAGGAGAATGAGGAGGAGATGATTTAAAAGAATTTTGTTAGAAATAACGGAGTATCATGTGGAAAATACAGTGATAATAGGAAAATAAAACAGACTGTCTGGTACCCAGGCGAGGTAAGTAAAGAAGTGCATAGGAAGAAGACAAAATACAAAATATGTTCAAATGCTGGAATATTTTAAAACTCGTAAGAAGTAAATAACTCTCGGTAGACCTTACTCATAGAGAGCGCATCCCGTGGGTGACAGGTGGGGAAGTCCTGGAGACAGGAATGCTACGAATATGAACAATAACTAGCCGTGGACCAACGGTTGAAGAGTCGGGCTTGCTCCCCGTCATTCGTAAAACCATTCAAATTTGTAAAAAATCCGAAGAAACAGCCTCAGACACAGGAATTTTGGTGTTGGAACATACAAAGAATAAACACGTAAAGAATTATTTGAGAAATTAGAGAATTTAAAGATCGATTGCATCAAAAGTTGGAACGTGGTAAATGAAAGAATAGTATAGTATAGTGTATGTAGATCACAACATAGTTATAATAGATGATGCAACTGTTCAATAGAAAAACGATTTTACAGAAAATTTGACATCGGTACTAAGTAAAATAAGTAACCGTAAATAAATATTTATGATGGAGGACTTTAATGGAAAGGTGGGAAGAGAAACATATAGTGACGTAGTTGGACAATTCGGAGAAGATAGAATGAATGACAATATCACTAGACTAATTGAAATATGTAACCAATTGTCCCTGAAAATCATGATCGAGATTTTCGAACACAGAAGTATACACAAATTCACTTGATATCGATCTACAAAAAAATTGAAATCAATCATTGATTATATTATTGTCAAACAAAAGTGTTGAATTAAATGATAAGCAAATAATTCGTTGAAGCACTTTAAAATTATAAGCCGTCTATGTTTTCTCTTATCAGATGTAATTATATAGAAGAGATATATAAGCCAAAATATATTTATATAAAGCAGGTACATAAATCAAAATTACATGTATGTCCTTAATATCTTGGACTTCAAAAACGTACTCTCAAACTGAAAAACAAAACTTAAACATCTAGGGCACGAAAATTCACTTAAATAAGTGGGACTATGTGACGTCACTCTGGCTACGTGTGGAACCCACATGTCAGCAACGCTTGCTCGTGTGACTTAAAAGTTCTGCAGCTTTGAAAGGCGGGAACAAAGGGCCGCCGATGATACAATTTATAGCCAATATGGCAGACCTTCCGTAAATTTAAAAATTCCCAGAAATTGACATGCAAACGTTGGGAGCCCATGCCGCCAACAAAAAGTTTAAGCTAAAACCAATTGATGTTTGAGTCAGGAGAGGGGTTTCATGTGGCTCTGACCACTGCTTGGTGAAAGCCGACATGTACTATAACTACAACCACCAAAATGTAAAACTAGAAAGAAGCTGGAGAAGGTCTCCTGTATAAAATATAACCTTGACAGATTTCACGATGAATCCACTGCATTTTTTGTATAAAACACTATTAGCAGAAATGATGAATCGAAGTGCAATGGGTAGCGCCGAAGAAATATACAATAAATTAAAAGAGTCTACATCAAGCAACCTACGAAGCGCTAGATGAAAATACACAACAGAGAATAGAATCCAGAAAATGCTATTGGTGGAATAAAGAGTTAGAGTAGTAAAGAAAGAAAAAGAACTCTATCAGAAGTGACTGTCTACAAATGATCCAAACAACCGAAGAATTTATATGAGTATGGTGAATAAAGCGATAAATAAAACCAAGAAATGATTTCAGGAAAATAGGTGTAGTGAATTTATTGGACTGATGGGTAGCTCGCGCTCTAGAGAATCGTGGAAAACAATAATTAGAGGAATGAGGTAAAATACAAGCGAAGCCAAGAAATTTTAACCAATTGAAACTAAATCAATGGAAAAACTACTACAAAGAACTCCTAATAGAAAAACGAAAAGAATATAAAGAAATATGAATATGAAATAGACGATACAATTGAAAGGGTGGCCCGAGCATAAAAGACTATGCAGAATAAGAAATCACCCTGTCCTGGAGGTGTACCCATTGAGCTGTTAAAATATGCACCAACTGTGGCTATAGAAATATTAGTTACAATATTCAACAAATGTTTGAGAAGAAGTCCCGGCCGAATGGAAAATAGCATACATAAGCTCTATTTATAAGAAATAAAAGAAAAAAGAATGTGGAAACTACAGGGGGATTAGTGAATTAGCGTCTGTGGGTAGACTGTAGGGGCGAATTCTGAAAGAATGAATTGCAGAATAAATAGAAGAAGTAGAAATACAAAGTGATTTTTGGCATGGCAGATCATGTACAAATAACTTGTTTTGTATTAATCAGTCAATGGAAAAGAATATGGCTTGTAGAAAAGAAATGCACATGCTGTCTGTGTACCTTAAAAAAGCGTATGATAGCGTGCCAATAAATACATTCTTGAAAGTACTAGAGACGAGCGATATAAACAAAGTTAACACAAACACAATAAAAAGGTTACATGAGAAAAAAATGCGAGCAAATATATCTGACCAATTTATGGTGAGCAAAGAACTTCCCATTTCTCTGAATTTATTTAAAATTTACCTACATGCAGCCCTAAACACATGGATACGAAAGTGCAGTAAACTGGGTATTCAGATTGGCCAGGAATTCATCTATACATTACTTTTTGCCGACGATCAGGTAGTATTAGCAGAAGATGCAGAAGATATAAGCTACCTGACCAAAAAGTTAATGGAAGAATACTCTAAGTGGGGACTCGAGATTAATCTTGACACAACAAAATATATGATAGTTGGAGGTCAAGGACAAGATATAGTTACAGAAAAGGGAGTAATAAATGTAACTGAACAATACAAATATCTAGGACCGACAGTGACATCAGATGGCAAAGACGATAAAGATATCCTTAATAAAATCGGCCAAGGAAGAAGAATATCCTAACATCTTTTTTTAAGAATTGTAGAGTTGGCTTTGGTTGCATGATTCTCATCCCATCCAGCTTAACCCAGCTCAAAACATTTCGTGCTGTTTACGGATCTAACATGCACCACCCTTGAAAAACCCCATGCCCCAGACACCACAAACACCCTGGGAAAGTGCATTGTTCAGGATTTGAACCGAAGCGACTTTGGTAGAATGCGCTGCGGCCACTACTCTACCGCGATCCCCCTGACACAAGAGCTACACTCGCTATTGTGGAGCAAAGCGATATTAAATAAAACAAAAAAAAAACATTTATAACGTTAGTTGAAAGTTGCACCACCTATGGGTCTGAAATGAGGATTTTTAATAAAATACTGGCACAAAAAATAAACGCAACCGAGATGATTTATTGGCGAAGATGCGGTGTAACAAAACTCGAACACATGCGAAATGAAGAACAGAAAAGATGGAAGTAGAAAAAACTGTAATAGATACTATACATACAAAAAAATTGCACTAGTACGGATGGAAGAATATAGATTGGCACATAAATTATGGAACTGGATACCTGCGAAACGTAGACGATGAGTAAGACCTAGAAGTAAGTAGACAGATGAAATAAAGAAGGCAACGGGAGGAAGACACCTGCAGGAGGATAAAGTGATGGATAGAAAAAGATGGCGCTTAAGATGCGTGAGACGGCCAGAGAGACTGTATAAATACTCGCCCATACATACATATACATATAAAACTTTGGGAGAATTCGAAAAACATTATACAAACAATTGGAAGGTATTTTACAGAGTGATTAAAACCCTAACAAAGGAAGACAAAGGTCGACGGAAACGGTTGAAATATGGGTCGGGCAGCCTTACTAGTAGAAGAATAGTCAATAATGGAAAATGGAAAATATATTTTAAAATTTTATTGGTGGAAGTCGGTAGGGAAGGGTGTAGCAATAAAAAGGGAGCAGGAAGCAGAAAATGCAGGAAAGCATACAACGGAATAGAGGCATGATAAAATAAAAGAAAAAATTCCAAATGGCAGTCCAGTATAAAAAGATATTAAGTTAATCTAGGAAACCACTCCTCTTATATCTTCACAAACACCTGGCAATTATTGAAAATTTGTGCTTCTAGATATTTTTATTCAACACCATAGAAAAAGTTAATTGCTTTTAAACCTGAGGATTTAGCTGGCCAATTACTATTTACTCCAATCTGCGATGAGAGGAAAACATTTTGTTCTATAATTGAGTAATTTGTGAAGATAAAGCTGTTAGAGCCCAACTGAAACAAATAAAGGCTTCTGCTTTCTCATTTGCTGACATTGCTTTGGTTCGCAGCGTATTATAAAAAATAATTTTTAATAGGTCACTACAAGAAACACGTGTAATTCCAAGTTTTTCTGTCAAAAATCATGTTAGTTCAACTACAATGTCTACTATTAATTTATAAATACTAATGATAAATATCATAAGAACATACAAATTTCATAATTTCACATAACCATCTACAGTTTGTTCTCTGCAGGTGAATGTCTTGCAAACACCTACCTTAACAACCACGTCCGCCATTTTTACTTGTTCGGCTGGGCGATTGAAGTGGAAAACTGAACTGCTTTACATGACACCTGAAGTAGTGGCTCTAAGTAAGTAGTTTGGACACGCAAAGAAACAGGTGCTGAACGTATTAAATTTTAAATTGGTCAGATTATTACGTTTGTGTACCAAACAATTATACGAAAAACTTTCTATTTAGAAGCTGTCAACTTTATTAACAATTAATGGCATCTGTTGTTTAAGGTACGTGTACCTTAAAGAGTTCAATATCAAAGGTGATCATAAAAAAATTAAGTAGGTGTTATAGTATTTAATTTAGAAATTTGTCCTATGGGATATTCGCTATATTGAAATATACTTAAACTTTTCAAACAAGTTGGACGAACGAAGAAAATATTTGACAATATCCCATCATCATTGTAATTAACGATGATATGAAAAAATTACTTCATGGCAAAAATGTAGTTTATAATGGATCCTAAAACAGTTTTTTACGGTTTTTGCCTATACTAAAGCGTCTTACATTATCGGAAATTTATATATTTGCTATTAATAACTAAATAATTTTCGTAGAGGTACCACATTAGATTAATAGTGATATATTTTCAATGACACACATATAATTAAATCTTACTCTGCTCCATTATACTGTATGCAGTCGAGACAAGCAACAAACAGAAGTTAAATTATATTAATTAATTCGCAGTACGATACAGCATTCGACCAGATACCCAGGAATAGAAAACGATGGATAGACATCATACGGAGAACTAGGACAATAACCAGAATTACATCAGACGTCATGACTTCTACACAACGAGGAAACCGACGAAGAAGAATAAGAACATTTAACATAAAATAACAGATATGTGCATATCTCAAAATGTAATACTGATTGTGGAAATCTATAATTATACAGGTTCAATTATTCCTTTACATTTACAATATTTACACATATTTTAATTTTTCAGCTTTTCTGGCAAGCTTTTTAGATAGAATATGTACAATCCCCGTCTAGGTCGTCTCGAATTAAAAAAAAAACAATTTATCCGAGCTAACTGCCATTCACAATGTAGAGGAAGCCGAAAGGAACCTAGCTTAGATACCCCTTAATTTTTTTATAGCTCTTCCACATTAGAATTATAGTGCGAACAAAAATTTAAAGGAATAAATCGGCTGTATGAATTTTTTTAATGTTGCTCATGCTTGTCTCTACAGTTTTATTATATTATCGCAACTTTAGTTTTAGTATGTTAGATATTTAGTTCAGGGTTAGAGAAGAATATCTTAGCTACAGTTTATTCTTCTTATTACTTCGGTATACGCTGTTGGCCATTCCTTCGAATGTGTTATTGCCGCCATCTTGCAATTGGTTTTCCCTGAGATCTCTTTCATATGGTAGTATTGCAGCTTCAAACAACGAGTTCTTAAAACACTCAAACTTCCCTATAAACTTTAGTCAGATTTAGGAACCATCTTCAAATGTTAATTTTTTGCAAAACATTCTGTTATTTTACGATTAATTAACGACAATATCGAACATTAATTGCTAAGGAATTATAACGTTCGTATAGTTTTGCCGCTTCATAGGTATCAAAGTTTTATTTTAATTGGCGCCCTTACGTCGATTGCTATTTTATTATTTTTAAAGATTAAGTTATGGGAGGTCACTTTTGCAAAGCCTCTGAAAGTTCCCATTGTTCCGCTTGACGAACTTGTGTAGTTTGGATAGGCCGATCGAAAACAGTTCTTGGAATTCTTCGTTGGCAGAATGGCCGGAAGTTCCACGTGTAAGAATTTTGTTCTAAAACAAATTCGTTTGGGCGAGAGTTTTCTGTGGCAGGGGGAATACCAATGAACATTAGCTTCTGAGAGTGAACGGACGTGGTTTTTGGAAACCGGGTTGTTAGCAGCTCTCTTCTGCTAAATGAATATATCGTATCGATTTTTGCCTTAGGCAAAAGAATCTTCGACTTGTGTCGGATTAAAAATATTAGCAGAGTGTCAGCTTTTTGTAAAGACAATTCATTGAAATTGTTCTCTCGAGTTGTGTCGGATTAGAAGCTTTCAACCCCGTGACAGTCTCCTTTGAGTCGTTGCAAGTGACAAAGGTAGGACAAATTGTCGATTGTGTTGTGAAAGCTTATTTCAGGTTTCATTTTATTGAGCTAAAGTGCTAAACCTTTTGTTGATGCAACGTAAAGCGACCTTTAGTCGCCAGTTGCCATTTCTTTTTCTTGTCAATTGTAAAGTGTAATTGTAAATTGTAATTTTTGTAAGCTCGAACGTCACTGGCTGCGTAGATCTGTGGTTTTAGTAAAATAAATATCGCAACCACTGTCGGCGAGCCTTTTTTTGTTTGAACGTTCTAACTTCCCTCTGCGTTTAATTACAATTATTACCGTTTTGGATATTTTTCTTGTACTATGTGTGTTACCAAGTTCCAGCAGTAGAATTATATTTGTCTTAAAATTCACCACATCTTTTATTTCTGTGTATTTTTATTTTATTGTGTGCATGAACTTTATAAGCTTTATATACAGGAGGAGGCACAATAAAGGCGAGTCCGATTCCCGTAAGCTGCTGGCTTCTCGGCCTTACACGAGAACCTACAATCAGCTGCGATTTGGAAGGTGGTGGCCGCTAATTTTGACCTACTCTACACAGAACTAGGTACGATTTCCCTCCCGTAAGCGTTTCTCGTAAACCACCCCTACACCTCTGAGTTTAACCGAAGACCTTCTCCATCTTTCCCGTTGCGGGTCGACGAGAAAGTTCCTTTGGTCCGTAGCAGAATTGCTTACCTAATATTGTCAAATGTTTGTATAAAACTAATAATAAAACTATATTCTTGTGCTCGTTATTATCTATTAAAACCTAAAAACTACTTGCATAATTATAATGTTGGAAAAGCTGCTTTCAAAAAGCAGCTAGCTATAGTAAAACGTGCTTTTTATTGAAAGTAGCTATCAACCCTACAGCTACTATTAAAGTAGCTGTTTCAGCTAGAATTACCACTACAGTTAACTTCATGTTTAACCATGATTCAAGTAAGCGAACAACAAAAACATATGAGCTCGTATTTGTACAAATAAATGACAAACAACCACTTACCTTATCAAGTTGCAGCACGCCAACGCAATGGCAAACTAAACATTTAAATGTGCCAATGCAGGATGTACAGGATTAAGTTTGATTACTGGAACCTCGGGGTTCTCCCTTACCTATACGGTTCGTAATCACTACTTTTAGGCTCTTTCTAAGTCTCTTTGTGTATGCAACTGTAATTTTTTGCATTTTTATTGGTTAATTTAGTTAAAATATTAAAGATCGGTATTTATAAAAAATATTTAGGACATGTCTGGCAATAAATGTTTGTGATCTTTTAGTCAAATATGTGTAGCAAAACCGTAGTTATCTTCAAAACGCTACCAAAAAGTAACATCAGTTATCAGCTTTACTTAATTACAAATTAAAGTTATTTTTGAATTTGTGTATGTCTACTACTTGGCATGACTGTCATCAAGTAATGTAACTAAACACATAACTCAGTAGTAATTTTATTATAAAAAAACCAAATACATTGTCAGAACTTCAACAAAAATACATACATTCAAAAACCAACAAATATAAAATTAATCACACAAGCGAGCCCTTTTGGGCTGGCAATCAAAGGGTACCCAAACATCAGCTGTTGTCTGCTTATTAAATCTTATGCTTATATAATATTCAGAACGCACATTATTGGTGCAGTAAGTCGACTGCGTTGCCTTATAAACATTCTTGCAACATTTAGATGCATAATACAAAACGTTATAACGATCTCTGACTTCATATTTAAAATAGCTATTAAGGCCTGGAGGACCGCAATAAGTAATATGAACTGTCCAGTTTGCTGACACTTCTTTGATAACACTTACTTTAAAAATTTCCCTATGCACGAGGACATACAGAAATTGCCCTTTAACTGCAAATTTCAGCGTGTCCGTTTTTGTTGTTTCAAATGGAATATGCACATGATGAGTTATGAAGTGTCTAAAAATTCTATCACAAAGACCTATTCGTTTGCCGCATTCGGGACATGTATATACTCTCTTTGGGCATTGCTGTTCATGTTCTCTAATACTGCTATAATCAAATGTTTTATAGCAGTTGTTCCACCTGCAAGAGAACTGCGCTAAATAAGCCACATTTTCTAAATCTATAGCTCTCGTAAGTTCTACGTTAGTTTCAAGACATACTCCACACTTTTCATTGTAGCCTCTACAATCTGTGCAAGTCACATGACCTAGAGGACAGCGATAAATTGGAGGCACCATGCTAACATCACAGTTGGGACACTTCTCTACTTTCTTGTCGCCATTTCTTGGTTGTTTCCTTAATATGTCCGCTACGGTGAAATTCCAGTGGCACCATATAAAATCCGGATACTGTAGAATTGCTAATAGCCCATCAATGTCCACTTCAACTGAGTCTGCAGGCACCATATGCATATGAGTAACAGGTAAAGGATTTTTATCTTCAAGTTCCATGACCCTTCGATTTGATTCACCGCTTAGTTTGATCGTGTACTTAATCGACACTTCGTTGCCTTCTCTTCCTACACACACGGCATTAAACCAAAATTTCTTTTTTTGCGAAGCACATCTTATCTGCAAGAGAAGTACAACGTCGTTAATTTCGAGCAAATTGTAAATTTCATAATTTCCCTCGTATTTAATTCTGAAGTTAGGTGTCTTCAAATAAAGCTCAGGATGCTGACTCTTGTAATGCTGACAGATCTGAGTTAAGGTGCCATTCCAATTGCAAGCCGAATGGAAGCTCACAGGGCATCGGTAAGTACGGTAAGGGCAATTGTTCTCGTGCTCTGATGCTTTGTTAAAGGGGACATATTCCAAACAACCTTCATTCTGATAACTGCATGGGAATGTGTGAAGAGATGCCAGCTCTTCGAACAATTTGCATCTAGCAACTGCTAGTGATTGTGGGGCTGCCCAGTTGGTGCAACGACCACAAATGCTTTGACCATCCACTCGAACACCGATGGGTCCCACAGACAAATAACATCCACACTGGGTGCACATAAACTTCTCCAAAAGAGAAGTAGGAATTTTTGTCAGCTGTATTCTGGAACAAAAACAGATTTTAAGTTATGTTGTACGCAATACTCTAAAAGAGAAGACATTAGATTAATAATTACATAACGCAGAGGAAAACCCTTTATCGCATTATTCTGCCAACCGATTCAAGCAAAGAAATCGTGATAACAGAAGTGTTAGTGGGTGAGACAAACATGGATAGATATTTGATGGTAATCTTTTTTTTTTTACACATTCATACTACCGCCCCCCCCCCCGGAACCGCTTTCGCATT
>JABXWE010011855.1:0-21503 GCA_014611495.1 Limonius californicus | reverse complement strand
TCAACTCTTACCCTTGCGGAACCCTTGAAATAATATTTATGTTTCAGGGAAACCCTACATGCAAATTATTACAGTACTTTCATTTAAAAACTAGCCAGCCCCAATAACTTTCGACGTTAAGCAAATTTAAAATTGAAACAGATAACGCATCATTTTTTATACGAAGGGGGAAGTTTAAAACCGCTAGTAATTGTAATTTAGGTTTCACTCCTCCACTCTATACTAAATCTTTAAATCTTCAAATACTACCACTACAATGCCCTACGACAATTTAAAATTAAAAAAATCTAACGTACTCACCTAATAAAAATTATATTCGATCCGATCTGTTTAGGAGGTACAGTCAAAAATACAGTCAAACTCCCAAAACCAACCCACAAATAAGAAAACTGAACTATATAGGGTGTCCCACAAACTACCGGTAATATTTTCAAAGATGAATTCCAAGAACTTATTAGATCCAACATATAAGCGTAACCGTTAACGAGTTATTGTTTATTTCATAATTTACAGGCTAAAATTTTAGTTCAACGGATTTCTGAAATACTGATCTAGTTGCCATGATCGCTCTTTTGGTGTCCCACAACGTACCGGTAATATTTCAAAGATGAATTCCAGAACTTATTTAGAATCGAACATATAAGCGTAACCGTTAACGAGTTATTGTTTATTTCATAATTTACAGGCTAAAATTTTAGTTCAACGGATTTCTGAAATACTGATCTAGTTGCCATGATCGCTCTTTTGTTAGGTACCATTTGAACATCGTTTTTTACAAATTATTATTTGTAACTTGTCAGTTTATTACTGTAATACTGAAGTTATTGGTTGCTTCTTTGTATCCTTCTTCCCATTGTAATTCACAAGTGATTCACAATGCCAATGTTATTTTCAAATGAAGAATATGCAGATATTCATTGTTTCCGGTCTGTGTGATGCAACAAACACATACTAGAAGATATCCCAATAGAAGGCTGCCTACGCATGCACTTTTCTTTAACTCAGATCGTCAGCTGAGGGAACACGGCAAATGCAAGACATGCAGTCGGCCAAGGAGTTCTCCGTAGACCCATAAACGATGATGAACAAGTTCTTGATTTATTACAAGAAGATCCGTCTTTAGCAGTGCTACGAATTGCGTTACGTACTGGAATATGTAGAAACCAGGTTTAGAGAATAATAAGAAGTGCTCGCTTACATGCATATCATCCTCAAAGAGTTCAAACTCTAGGAAATGATTTTCAAGCTCGTTTAAGATTTTGTAATTGAGTACAAAATAATCAAAACCTACGGTATATTTTAGGGACCTATGAAGCTTCTTTCACGCGTGATGGTATCAATAATTATAATTTTCATGAATGGGCTGCAAAAAATCCACATTTGAGAAAACGCTCGCATTTTCAACATAGATTTAGTGCTAATACGAGGTTTATTCAGTTGAAACCCATCTTTGCTTTATAAAAAATTTATTCAACAATGTTATTACAAATAATCACCGTCACAGATAAGGCACCTATCCCATTGTTTTACTAACCGACGTATACCCCGCTCATATAATTTTTGTGCCTGCTGATTGAAGAGGTCTTCCACAGCTATCTGTACTTCTGCGTCAGACTCAAAATGCCGACATTCTAACGCTTATTTCAGAGGTCCAAAGATATGGAAATCGCAAGGTGATAGATCTCGGCTGTAGGGTGGATGCTCTAAAACCCTCCATTTCTTTCGTTGAAGATTTTATTTTACCACATTAGCAACATGAGGCCTCGCATTGTCGTGCAGTAAAATGACCCGAGCGCGTAGTAATGACACCAAGTTTCGTCGCCAGCAACTGTTGACAGAAGAAAGTCATCATCATTTTGCCTATAGTATGTGAGGTATTGCAGAGATGAGCCCATTCGCAAGCATTTTTGTTCATTAGACAAGAGACGAGGAATCCATTGCGAACAAACTTTGCTGTAATCCAGATTGCGAACAATACTATAGACAGATCCTACACTCCCATCAACAATTTCTGAAATTTGTCTAATTGAAAGTCGACGATTTTCTGTAACAAGATCTTTCACACACGCCATATTGTTTTCTGTTAATGCAGTATACCATGCACCTGGTCGCGGCTGACCCATAATCCCCTGTTTTCCATTTTTAAATTTTCGGCACCATTCCTTCACAGTTGGATTCGCAATAAATGCATTTCTCTACACTGCTTACATTCGCGTATGAATCTGTAATAGCTGCACACCCGCATAAAAATGGTAGGACCGCACGCTGATCAAACTGGGACGGATTTTCAACAACAACCGCCACAAAATCGAAGTTTTAAAAGTCAGAATCAAATTCAAACGCCAGAAACTTATTAATCTGTTGCTTACAAACACTACTAACATTAACAAACGTCATTTGATATATTATATGTGTTTTCAAGGCTAAGTTGATCAAAGTTGAGTTTCAGTTGAACAAGCCTCGTATGTTAGCTGGTATTCTTAATGATCGTCTGATTGGACCATTTGAACTGCCACACCGTTTGAATGATGCGAACTACAAATATTTTCTAGAAAACTCTTTAACTTTATTACTGGAAAATGTGCCATTTAACATTATACGTGCAATATGGTATCAACACGATGGGGCACCAGCACATCAACATTTCTCGTTAGAGCTTGGCTTAACGCACATTTTCCGGGAAGATGGATTGGAGTAGGAGGACCCGCAGTATGGCTACCGAGTTCGCCGGACCTGACTCAATTACATTTTTATCTTTGGGGTCATATGAAACAGATTGTTTATGCAACTGAAGTGCATACGGTAGAAGAATCACGCCAAAGAATACAGCAGGCTGCCAATATAAAGAGTAAGTAAGTATAAGGGAGTAACCCAGCAACCGTATTAAGAACGCAACGGTCTCTTCTGCAACGTGCCGCTTTGTGTATCGAACACAATGGAGATAATTTCGGACATTTCTTGTAAATAACATAATAAAAATGTATCAAAAAAAGATGTATTTCATAAAATTCGTTGAAGTAAAATTATAGCCACATAAATTATGAAATAAACAATAACTCGTTAACGGCTACGTTTAGGACATATATTTATATGGCCTTTCGACTCTAAATAAGTTCTCCTATTCATCTTTGAAATATTGCCGGTACGTTTTGGGACACCCTGTATACAGGTCGTGTCTAGATACGAAATTAATCTCATATTTTATAGTCGGTAACATTTTAAGCGATATTTTGATTATAAGACCAAATTTGTTAAGATTACCGACACGCTATTGGTGGATTTCTAAATTTTGCAGCTACACCTTATCGTTTGACACCCTTATCGACGTCGTCCAACACCTGTAGCTTGTCTCCAATACTCATACATTTTCGTTTAGCAATATTTAAAGACCTACTTAGTTCAACATCAATATAGCGACTAACAAATACATGCATACAATGGTAGATGAACTACACATTAAGGGATGTGAAAACCAAAGATCATCCTTCACACCTTTACAAAGAAGATAACAACTTGTATGAAATTTGTGAACATTTTATAATGCTTCATTCTGAACTAAGAACATAAAAGTGTCAACAAGTGATTTCACAATTCGCTCAAATTTTGTTCTGTATAATTGACTAATATGGTAAAAGTTTGAAAGAAAAACATCACAATGTGGAGGCTTTACATCACAATTTAGAGTTATTTTTACATGTAATTGAGTCAAAAGGTCAAGATCCTCGCAAGAATGTCATTATATAGAAAACATCATTAAATGAGAGACCATTATTTGGGAGTTCAACTGTAGTTAATTTAGAAAAATATTCAGTTCATAGAAATCTACTTTTTGAATAAAAATATTCGCCGCTGTCGACTAGGTAATAACTAATTGAACCTAATGATGAGAGTATGTCGTTTTTTGGTACTTAATCCAACTTTTTTGACGTTACAAATAATGTGCGAATAGTTGGATCTTCAGACTTAATAGCCATCTATTTTTGATAATAAGACAACAAAGCAAAATAAAAATATACAAAACAATGGTACGACCAACAATGACCTATGCAGCGGAAACCAGAACCGACACAAGCAGAACTAAGCAACTGATGCGGACAACAGAAATTAACACCTTAAGTACAATAGTGGGGAAAACAAGGAGGGATAAAGTGAGAAACAGAGAAATAACAGAATAATGTGAAATCGGAGATGTAGTAAAATTCGTTAGAGAAAGAAGAAAAAATGAAATGAGCACCTCCAAAGAGCAGACGACGAAAGATTAATCAAAATAGCAAGGGACCAAAGGCCAGAAGGAAAAAGAGATCCAGGAAGAAAAAAATTAAAATCAAGCTGCCTGTTCAAGAAGCTTCATACGGAAGGTTCCATTTGCACATAAAAATTAGCCCCATATCTGTGTTTGTCTTTTGAATCACAAACACTTAATTCGGGGTTAAACTTAAGATATACACATAGAAGCATTTCATCTTTAACTGAAAGAGACCATTTCTGTCTTTACTCTTGGTGCTTGTTAAACAAGAAAAAGCTTGCTGACACACTTGTGTCACTTGTCCGGGATCCATAGGTCACTAAATCTCATCTTGAGTATACGATCAAATTACAACCAACAAAGTTATTCCCGTTTTCTTAAAGTAATGTTTTCAGGACAAGCAGAAGATTCTGAGTATGCATCCTTCACCTAATTATACACTTGTGTTGACAGGGATGGAAAATAATATTCACTTTTGATCAACAGTTCTTCCAGTTTAGTTTCGATAAGTCTTCTAAATTTACTGATATACTATTTACTTTTAAACCCCACCATTAATCTTTTAAACCCAATAATATTATCAGTTGATATTTTTTCCAGGACTTGTAGTGTCTTATTCAACTGATCCATGTGATGAAAAATGTTTGCTAAGAGTCTAGCCTCTGCAACTATTTTTCATCAACAATACACTTGAGAAAATCTTACTTATTACTTTCCTGCAATTCAACTTTTAGCTCAAACACCCCATTCAGAACTATTCCTCTACGCGACCACCGGATTTTTGTACGCAGGAAGAAATTTTTGTGCTCTTTGTCTAGGCATTCATACAGTTTTTTAAACATTGTAGAATAAACTGGTGTTTGCCTAATACAGTTAACCATTTTTGTAACATCATCAAAAAAAGCTTTCAATCAATCTCCAGGAAATTTTCAAATCAGCACTTCTATGTGAAGAAAGCAATGTGATGAGACAACATCAGAATCTTCTTGTTTTGCATGGGAAACAAAACCCTCCTATCAAACCAACGTTGGATGGAACATTACAAGCAGAGATGCCAAAATAGTCCTTCCAGAAGAATCCTTTTATTGCCAGATATAAGGATAAAATATAGAATATATCTATTTCTTTATTTATCTCAGGCAATTCTGTGCAACAGAAAGAGTTTTTTTGAATTTTGCTCGCATTGACATATATTACAAACATTGCAACGTGGCATTTATTAGTAAAATCGGTTGAATGTCAAATTACGAATATGAAAGTCCACACAAAAGTAATTCTAAAATACATTTGCCTATGATACGCCTACTCAGCACTATTTCTCGCGGAACCCTGAGGTTTTATGGAACCCTGGTTCAGATACGTTGGTTTAATCTAGCAATTTAAGAGGCTGTTGATATTAAATTTACAGGATAAACTGTAATTGTTTTTAATGTGAGGAACTAAATACGGTAGAAAACTCGTGGGCGAAGAATCCCACGCAGAAAACTTTTGACTAAAAGCCTTTGACAAACAAAAGTGAAAGATAGACATTATTGCAATGTAAACAAATTAAATCCAGGATTTTTTACAATTTCCAAAGAAAGCTTCAAAACGGATAACGGCAAAATAAAATACTTTTAAGTTAACGAAGGACCGTTTGAGTCGTTCTTTACGTTAAAGACAACTTTATTATATTTTTAAAATTAAGTTTAATCATTAAAATGTTTTAACGTTTTGTATGAAATATGATCTACAAGTAGTACGAGTGAAAATAGCTATATTAATTACATACACATAAATTTTAAAAAGAAATTTTCTCCATGATAATAATAATACGCGGTAATTTTAAATTCACAAGTAGGTACTTTCCCTTAACTCAATTACAATTAAATACCTTTAAAATTGAAGCAGAATGATCAGAGCAGGTAAATGAATAAGGCGTAAGGTGTTTCCACCTTGGCGATGAGGAGAAACACGTGACAGAAAAGAAGCTGCTGTCCAGCAGCGGGACGTAAAGACGGTTAGCGATTAAATAAGAAACCTATTAATGAATTTCAAAATGCAATCTAACTAGCATTAAAATATAGTTTAAAATTTGACAGAAGTGGATGGATTTTTTTATTTTATTCATGTTTAATTATTTTATATACAGGGCCTTTCAATAGAGGGAAAAGATCTTAGACAATCGATTGCGGCCATCTTTGAGAAGATTTTCGCTGTCTTTCTCTTACACCTGCATTTATATTTGTTTTCCATGCAATGCCCAGCTTACATGGTGTAATGTATTCAGTTTGAGGTATGCAACACCCTACACTTTATACTGGAAATGCATTTGCGGGGAGCATCGGGTGATGGCAGATATAGAACAATGGTGGTGTTGATTCAATGCTGTTCGTTATCATACGAATCTTGGTAACTAGTAGTACAAAGCATAAAACATGGTATACACTTAACCAACATGCGGTTTCTGCAAGACAGTGCGACGTGCCATACATAGTTCGAGGCATCCATCTTCCTGTAGACCCATTTCTCTTCTCAACATCATGGGCAAACGAATCATGGCCGCCCGAGAAACCCTAGAATCTAACACCATCCTCCCCCAAGAACAACTTGGTTTCCGACTCCACCGATCTACCATACAACCCCATCTTAGAATTTCACACAGGCTCGACCAAAAATGCCAACATGAACCAGTGAACTCTCGCTGTCTTTCTACACATAGAGCGTGCATTCGATAATCCCGCCTTCATCAAGCTAGTGGATTCATTTCCCAACAACAGCTTCTGCATTGTTGAAGTCCAAATTCATTTCCTTTCCCTGTTTACCTCCGCTCCGGCGTGCCCTAACGAGCAGTTTCTGTCTCCCCTTCTCTACATTATTTACTCCCACGACTTTTCAGTCTCAGATTCAGCCAGAACCAAAACCAGGCTTTTCGCCGACTACTTCTGAAGAAATCCAATAGAATCCACACTTGGACCTGCAAGTGGCGGATAAAACTAAATGCCGACAAATCCAATTATATTCTTCTCGGGCACCCCAAAATGTCCAGAAATTCACTGCTTAACCTCCATTTTAGCAACCTTTCTATTAATAACCAGCCAATCCCTCTCTAAAACTAAGTGATATATCTTGGAATCACATTTTCTCACACCTGCTCTCTGTTACCAGACTTCCGAGAAACACTCAAAAACGTTTGCAATCGCTCCAACCTGCTCCGTCGTATTCAAGGACGCTTTCAAAGTTGCAAATCTTGCACGCTCCACTATACTTACACACCTTCATCCGCCCTATAATCGAATACCGTACTCCCTTCTGCGCCTGCATCCCACCTGGTGCCCTAGAACAAATCCGCCAATGCAAAGACAGATTTTCCGTCGAATTTTCAGGATAGATTTTCGATACCCCAGCATACTAATTCACAAAAACCCAGGCAACACCTCCATCTGCCGCCACATTACGTTGTAAAACGTCATTATGAAAACAAATAGGAAAGTTACTGACATTTAAAAACGTATACAAATTTTTTTACTGGAATTATAAACAAGAAAGCACCATAAAAAGTCAGTAAAATAATATCTACCGTCGAGTTGTAGCGTGTTGTTTATTTCTTCACACATTGCTCTGATTCGTTGCGTAAGTTCTTGGACGTTATTTACAGAAGTTTTAAAAGCTGGATATTTTAGGTATGGCCAAACGAAAAATCTAATGGTAGATTGTCAAAGAATTCTTGCATGTATGCTATACTTTCACGCGATGCATGAACCGTAGCTCCATTCTATTGAAAAATTCGACCCAACCAAATCATCTTCGACCCAAACTTAAACACACACACACACATCTATTTTCTCTGGGACATGCGGTTCCTCACGGTAGAAATGTGGATTTTCTGTCGATCACATTCTCATATTCTGCGAGTTTACATAACCGTTTACTTGGAACCGTGATTCATCTGGGAAGAAGGTTTGCTTCAACATATCGCCATCGATGTCCAGAAATCAACGATAACCCTCCACTAATTTTTCATAATTGGGCAGTAGAAGCTGATGTACAGCAGTTAAGCACTAAGGGAACATCTCCAAATCCTTTTTTATTATAAGGTGACAAGTTCCACAAGAAAGACCAGTTTGTTGGAAAGCAGCCCGGAGGGAAGTCGTAGATGCTTTGGTAACACTCTGAATATCTTTTCGTTTCGTTTTTTAAATCGACTGGTGCCTTTTTTCCTTATTACGCCAGCTAATTTTTCGAAATTATTGTATCGAGTGCATTAACGCAGAGTAAAACGAGTTCTAGTCAATCATTAGGTTTGATTGTTCTTCCTGGAAATTCAGCATACAACCATCAATCAAATACTACCATGACACCTGATCTAATTCCTGGCCATTATAGAAATAAGCCTCAACCAAGAATGTTTCTTGTGTTACAGAAAAAATATAAACATTTTTGCGAAGTTATTACATTTTTACATTGTAATGTTGAATATTTAAGTACTTGTTCAGAAGCAACGTGAAGTTAGCCTTACACTACATAACCATGGAGTTACAACACGATTTCACGTCCAAGACCTGCTACCATTTGTTTTTTTCTTTCGATAGCTCTTTAATTTTCCGCAATACCATACATACAAGTAGATATTATTATTTAATACCACGTAAATTTTCGTTTCTTCGCGAAGAAAGGTTTATTAGTTATTAAAAAACATAAAGACGGAGCTACAACAAAACATCTTAACTAAGAAGTGGATTATTATAGACTAAATTCAGCATTCTAAACTACTTCTCACCACAATTGCATAAAAAGTATGATAAATCTTATTCTCAGCAATCATAAAGACATAATAGGCTATCAGTGCGAAGCAGGCTGTTCTAAATGTGTCAACTCGCATCAATATATTTTTGTTTCTAGAAAATATGTTTCTTGTAGAGCTTATTTACGTAAAACATAATTTTGAGTATTTAGATAATCTGTTTTACGCACTCGAGACATTTGCGATCTTCCGTGTATCCGTGTTTTTTCCTCTATGGCATTTACCTCGTATTTTACCCTTCGCAATTAATTGTAATTATTGATGCATCTCATTCTGTATTCTGCTTGTTAAACAGGTCGCTTTCCATTTCTTAATTCTTTCTGTTAGGCAAGGGTTTTTGCCTGCTGTGAGTATTACTTGAACGTGCGCTGAACAAATAAATATTTACTAAAATATACGTAATTTCTGTCGACTCTATAACAACTGGCAAGAATTATAAAAGTTTGAAGGAAAGGCCGTGTGGCGGAGCCTTGAGAGGGGTCAGCGGTGGCAGTCTACGTGGGGCAGTGTTGTTGGTATCTAGGCAAAGCTTGCATATCTTTGGTGTAATAACTAATTAATAGCGTTTGCAAACCTACTAACTGATTGCAATGCGAGCATCCTCTAAGGCCCAGGCGAGGTGCGAATTTAATGTTACCATTTATGTGATTATATATAAAAATTGGCTGCAATGGCAATATCAGCTGATATAAACAGGGACGTCTCTGGCAAGATTATGATCTATATCCCATGAAGTGTGATATGTGTTTACCTGAATGGTTGAGTGCTATCTACTTATTATTATATATAGTTTATATCCCGTAAAGCGTCATATGTGTTTACCCAAATGGTTACGTGTTATCTACTTGGTTATTATATATGGTTTATATCCCGTGAAGTTTCATATGTGTTTACCTAAAGGGTTAAGTATTATCCACTTGGTATTATATGTGGTTTTGCAGGCATGGGTCCTATTATGGTTGTTATACTAGATTGGGGTGTCTATGTAAGTAGTTGTTGGAAATAGTAGCGTAGTGAGTATAAGTTGCTATATGAGTAGATAATGTGGGCGGCATGGTAAATCATGATTCCTCGAGCAAATCTTTCGGGAGGTAGTCAGTCGGCAGAGGTTACATCGAAAATGTACCTACGTCGAATTATTATTATTATGAATGCAACATTAATGTCAGTATGGCATCGACTGACTTTTACACGGGGGTGTAGACACTAATGATACTCTCCCCGTCGCATGTGGAGCTGAGGGAGCACCCCCCTCCCCGCGACTCCTGGGAATAGCAAAGAGACTGACTGGACATAGACCTAGCCTGGATCCCTCTGAAGGATTGATACACCAGAAGATATGCATAATTGTAGTGGTTACTCTACGATTACGAATGGCTGCTGGAACAGTAGCTAACCGGCAGATGAGCTTCCGTATCCTGTTCAAGTGCCTATCCAGGGGAGGGGCTGGAGGAATCCCGGTGAGTACAACTCCCCAATATTTACTGACAGATCAGTAAGTCTGTGTTTTATTATCTATTGCATGTCACCTGTCTGTCGCCGCCAGTGAGATCTGATCGTATCATCAGTTTGTTTGCCCAGGAACCGTATAAATGAAATGCAACCGTATTTAAATGCGAAATTCAGCAGTTTTTATTCGCCTCCGTAAGATCGATCCTAACACTTCTTTTTATTTCTTAGAATTCATTGAAAAATATTCTGCTACGCGGATTACCTCAACTGCGTCAATTTTTATTTGTGTTTCCTCTAATATACAAGCAAAATGTCAATGTAGTTACAGACATCCACCTCAATCCTATTAACACTAGAACCGCCGCATCGGTCAATTTGACCGGTAAACCGCGTGCTTGCTATCGTAACGTACAAGGCCCGACTTGTTCGGTGCATGCTTCAACTTGTTATCATTAGGACTTTATAAATGCATTCAGGGGATGCATCGATTTAGTTAAAATTTGTTGTTACACGGATTAACGATATACGGTTAGGATTATGTGGTCAAGCAAAGGTCTATCTCCTGAAGAAGCTTTGAGGAATTTGCAAGAGCTAGAGACGTTGTCATAAAATAATTCCCAACATGGTTCGTTTTCTATTTCAAAAACGGATGATGATTATCATCCTGCTAGCGATATTAGTAATAATCCTAATGAAACTAAAAATCGTTGAAATAGAGAATTCTAGTGGGAAAAGCGGTAAATGTGTCACTTAGCTAATGGTTTCTTTCCATCGTCAACGAGTTCGTCAACTGCATATACATCATTCCACACAAACTTTTAGACTCGTGCTGAAACTCAAAATTCAAGGGGTTATTCCCTGGATTATTCTAAGAATATTTTGTCCTTTGATGATTTTTGAAAAGCCGCTTTGTTTCGAAGATACAGGGCTACAAAACCAATTTTGATATTTTTCAAATTATTAATGTAGCCGAAACAAAAGTATAGCGTACTACACTGGGCTTACCGAGTACATAAAATTTTTAAAAATGCGTTGTTATCTTTTAACGACGTTCTGATTACTAAGAACGGCTGTTTTATCCACTAACAGCTGGCAAGAGCAGACATTGAAAAGAAAATCAGTTTAAACGTGGATTTCATTTGAATACCTCTCGTGATTGATCATTTTGTATATGTCGAATTTGTTGAGACTCATTGACGTTTGGCTGTTTGACGTGTATTTTCTGTCTTTAATACTTAACTTTTGTTAGTGAAGTCCTCTATCATGAATCGCTATACGAACGCCAAGATGACTAACATACATTTCATTTATGGACTTGCTGATGGCAATTCATTGCAAGCTAGGCGGTTGTACATTGAACGATTTCCTGACCGTAATGTTCCTGATAGAAAAACCTTCCAAAGTATTCATCAACGTCTTTATGAAACAGGCACATTGAATGAAGTGGAGGACCAGGAAGGCCAATGACAGTAAGAACGGTAGAAGTAGAAGAGAATGTGCTGAACATGATAGAGGAAGATCCAGGTACTTCTACTCGAAAAATTGCAAATACTTTGAATGTAAGTAATGGGACTGTTCCTCCACGTATTGCATTGTCAATGGCTTTTGCACACAATGGTTCAAATCCCTCAACTACTGACGCTGATTCTTTTTACTGATGAAGAAGAAATGCAATAAGGAATTTTCACAATAACCATGTGTGGGCTGAAGAAAATCCACATAAGATACTTGAAGATCATTTTCAACATCAGTTCTCGTTGAACGTTTGGGTTGGAATTGTGGGCAACTTTTTGGAACAGACTCTACGTGAGTTTCTGGAGGATGTACCATTGACAACAAGAAATGCAATGTGGTTTATGCACGATGGTGCACCAGCGCATTTTAGTGTGGTTGCTCGTGAGTTTTTAACAGTAAGATCGCTGGATTGGTCGAGGTGGACCTGACTTATAGCCTGCTCGATCCCCGGACTTAAACTCCTGGATTATTTCTTACGGGGCCATCTAAAGTCATTAGTTTATTCTACTCCAGTGAAAAATGTAGAATATTTAAGAAATCGGATAATTGCTGGGTGTAACTCAATAAGAAACGACCCTGGTGTTGTTCTTGAAAGAGTTCGCCAGTCAAGTGAGGAGAGGATTGGATTCTTGCGTCTTAGCTGGATTTCAACAGTTCTTGTAGATTAAGAAACTTTACATATAATTTTTGGTAATAAAATGTTGTTATTGTCGAAAATCTTTCTCGCCTTGTATCTTCGAAACAAAGAGGCTTTTCAAAAATCATCAAATGACAAAATATTCTTAGAATAGTCCAGGGAATAACCCCTTGAATTTTTGCCGTATGTTTAATAAACAGGTCCTGATATTGCAGTTGACGAACAATGATTTCCCACCAAAGTAAGATGTAGATTTCTACAATATATGTCAGGTAAGCCGAATAATTTTGGAATAAAGTTCTGGATGGTTGCAGATATACGTTCTAAATATATCTTGAATGTTTTTCCTTATTTGGATAAAGATGAAACTCGCCCAAACGATCAGACAATTGCTGAAAACGTTGTACTGAAGCTTTTAGAACCATACTACAATAAAGGTCTAAATTTAACAACAGATAACTTCTTTACCGGACTAAGCTGAAACACCTGTACCTAGCAACACTGCATTAATAAGAACAATCAATTCCTCTAGAAGGGAATTTCCAATTTTTGCAACAAATAATAAAGAACGATTATATAATACCATCCTCCTAAAACATAATGAGTGCACACTAACTGTATATCAAGGAAAACCTAACAAAATGGTAAAATGGAAAGCTTTCTGAAGAATATCTTCCACATATCTATGAGCGCTCAAGGCACCGTTTTCCATAAATATGAAGACGGTATGTGCTTCCGTGAAAATATCTGCCCACACCATAACAGATCGTCCCTTACAAGATAAGCGTTCCGATATGGTGCAGTCGCTTATCCTTCGTTTCGTCTCCACGCCCTTTCTCAACCATGGGGTGCTTGCAAACTAAAGCGCGATTCATCAGTAAAGAGAACTGCAACCCATTGCCAATTTGTATGTAATCTTGCAAACTAAAGATGTGCCTTTTGATGCCTAGATAGCAATTGTAGTCCTGCGGCAGTTAAACCACTTTCGGTAAACCTCCGCTTGATCTTCCTCTCGCTTATTTCAACCCCTCACAGTGTTTGCAAGCGATGTCGAAGTTGAACCGCTGTTGATCTGCAATCCCTTAGTGTGTCATGCTCAATAATGCATCAACCGCATTTTTCACTTTTTTCTTCGGATCCTGCTTTCCTAACGAATCTGCCAGTCTCCAAACACCGCTTCCAGGCATCCTGAATGCTAGTATGATGTATTCCCAACATACGAGAGATGTAATGGTGACTACGATCATCCTTAATCAAAGCAACTACTTGAAGAACGCCCGCAACAGTTAACTGCATTGTTATAGCATTCAAACTTTGATTAACTCTCCAACTCCAAATCCATAAGCCTAAAAGCATTTTTATCCTATATTAAATGAATTGATATAGAAGTTTGTTTAAATCCGTTGCTAATAATACCACACAAGACCGTTCTTCTACTACGTATTCCACATACGTCAGTGGAAATTGGTAGCGATGCAAAGGAAAACCACAACTGTTATACAGGGTGTCGCTAAATTGCCTTTTTCTTTTTCTACTTTTCTACTTTTTCTACAACCGATTTAGACCTCAAAATTGCAAACAGGAACTTCTTATCGCGCTTAGTTTCCTCATAAGAGCCAGTTAAAAAATCTGAAACTTGACAACACTGTTGAAGCTACTTAGAAAAAACTAAAATCAGTAGGCCAACAGTTGAAATGTTTAAAGCAAACATAGGATACAGTGTTTTGTAAAAAATAACTTATTTCACAGAACATGTTTAAAAATTTCTGCCAACTTCACGGCATTTGACTGCCCGTGTAACGATGGCCTGTTGGACACGCTGGAGAATTGCTGCATTAACTGTTGCTGCTGCTTCACGAATACGAAGTACTAGCTCTTCTTCATTTTCAATTGGCGTCACATACACCAGGTTTTTCAAATGGCCCCACAAGAAGAAATCCAATGGTGTTAAATTTGGGCTTCTTGGATAACATTTCCTAAGCCAGTTTCGCATTCTAGCCTTATAATGGGATGGCGCCCCATCTAACTGCATCCATATATCGCGGTAAACCAATAAAGGGATACCTTCTAACAATGTTGGGAGTTCGGCGTTTAGAAAATTCGACTAATTGTTAGCATTCAATCACTGAGGTAATACAAAAGGACCTACCAATTTGTTATCTACGATTCCTGCCCATACACTGATCGAAAACCTAACTTGATAATTCCCTTCATGCATGGCGTGGGGATTTTCATAGGCCCAAATATGTTGATTGTGGAAGTTAAAAATGCCATTTCATGTAAAAGTGGCTTCATCTGTCCATAAAATATTATTTACAAATCTTAGGTTTCTTCTATGTTGTTGTAATGCGTTTTTCATAATCTTCCTCTAATAAATGTTGCACCCTGACTTTATGGTAGGGTTAAAGGCCAGTATCCTTTATGATCTTGTTAACAGTGCTTTTGATGCACTAATAACTCTAGAAACAACACGCACATTAATACTTGGCTGTACAGTTACCAGATCAAGAACCTCCTCTTCTAAGTTATTGTCTTTAACAATTCTTGGTCGACCTCTATCCTAATTTTGAACAGGAAGGATATTTCCAGTTTCTCGAAATCTGTGATTAGCAGCTCGAATGACTACGTGGCTTGGATGTCTACTATTAGGAAAACGCTGAGCGTAAACCCTAGCAGCCTCATTGCAGTTTCCCTCACATTCCGCAAGAATCCAAATCATATCCACGTACTCGTTTATAGCATACGCCATAATGATGGTCAAACCATTTACAAGAGATTTACTTGACACACGCGTCAAAACGCAAAACAACAGATTTTTGAAATTTTTATCACAGTACCCATGCACCTGCATTGTTGTCAATTTGTACTTTTACCAAAAGCATGATTTTTAACAGTACTGCCAAACGAAGAACTAAATTGCTAATTCAATGTTAATTATCGGTTTTGAATTAATTTAAATTTCCTCATTAAGCAAATACATGTTTTACTTAATTTCTTATAACCATCTGGTAGTGCTGTCACACGATTCCGAGTCTAGAATCGAAATCGGTTCTTTAGCTTTAAGAATCGGTTTTGCAGCGTCGTTAAAACCAATTCTCGATTCTAGAATCGAAATCCGATTCTAAAATCGAGAATCGAAATCCGATTCTAGAATCGAGAATCGAAATCTGCCAGCGCGGCGGCGTAAAAAATATGGATGACGTTTCTCACCACTTACAGTTAAAGTACTTAAGTAGTAAGATAGTTGTAAAAGAGGTATATAGTAAACCTGCAACTAGAGAACTAAATTCAGAATTCAAATTTAACTATAAAATTAGAAATTGAGGAAAAAATATACCCTGCAAGTAATATCCTAATATGAGAGAATATGTAGATGAGTTAAACAATCAAAACAGCTTAAGCAATTTTGTCTTTGTCACGAACATAAATAAAAAATAAATTAAAAAGTGTTTATTTTACTTTTCAGATGCTACTACTATATGTAATACATATATTTATATTAGGAGATTCTAAAATCGTAAAATAAATACCGATTATAGGTTCGAAGACTTTCATAATTCTGAAATTGGAAGACTAATCTCACTTCTCTATCAATTTATTTTTCACTTTTAAAGATGTGAATTTGGAAACTATTGTCAATCGTGGAATCGCAAACCATCCTTGTTTCAAAAGAAAACAAACTATTCTTGAATTTAGAATTGGGGAATTATTCTAGATTCTACAACCGAAATATGATTTTTGATTCTAGAACCGAAAAACGATTTTCTATTCTAGAATCGAGAATCGAAATTCGATTTTAGAATCGAGAATCGAAATCCGATTGTAGAATCGAGAATCGAAATCCGATTCTAGAATCGAGAATCGAAATCCGATTCTAGAATCGAGAATCGAAATCCGATTGTAGAAAAGAGAACCGATTTTTGTGGAATCGATTCTTTTCACAATCGAGAATCGATTCTTCAAAATTTCCTATTCTTGACAGCACTACCATCTGGCTAAAATTCTGCACTGAAGGTATTAACTTTAACACCATCGTACAAGAAAACTAAGCTGCGGAGCAAATTTTTTCTTGCAGTTTTGTCTTAAGAATTCTTAAAGAAAAAAGTTTACCTGAAGCATTTAAGGCAATTTAAGGACACCCTGTATATTATTACCACACTAAATATGACAATGATGTTGTAGATCAAATTGCACGAAAATATTCAAGAAAAGCAGGCTCCCGAAGGTACAGGTATTTTATAACATTTTAGACTTTAACGCCATCAATGCATACGTAATTTTCAGAAAACTGACCAGGAAAAAGATAAAACGGAGGGACTTTATGATACAATTAGCAACAGAACTGCGTAAGGAGTACTACATATCAAAAAACAAAAGAATTGCTGTGGCGGGAACCTCCAAAAGAAACCACGCAGGGCAAAAAAATAAAGAACACACGTGCCTATCAGGAATACGCAAAAATAAAACAACCCAGCCATGCAACAAGTGCAAAAAGTACGTTTGCCATAAGTGCGTTTCCACAACGGAAGAAATAGCTTAATGCTCCAAATGTCCAAATTAATAAACAGTTTGTCAAATTATTTTACTGTATCATGAAGTAGTTTAAATAGAGCGCATTATGTAATAATAAATAATAAAATTTTGAGAGTCAAAACTTAATTTTTAATTCGCCGGTGTTAGATGACCCGGACCAGCGGTTCTAGTGTTAATTCATTCAAATCTTAAGGACTGAGCGTAAGCTAACTACTCCAGTATAACTCGTTTGAAAAATTAGCTTCTATATAAAACCAAACAATTTTTCTTCGTTAATTAAAATCCGTTTCATGAGCAGAATGTCCTTGTTACAATAGCGTTGGCTCTTGCATTATGACAAAAGATGGAAAAGAAACATCGCGGCCGCTGAGGAAAGCCTGCAGCACATTTCATTTGAAGTTTCGCATACAAATGAATAGAACTTTTATTAATAAAGGAAAAGTCGCATACTTTTATTCTAATTTAACTAGTTGTCTGGAACAATGTAGAAATTATTAATGAAGTTAACATATTAACGTAAATTTTTGATTCACGTATATTTGAATTTGAAAAGATGTACGTGGGCAGTTCATAATTACCTTTATTCTATAAGAAACGAATGCGTAGGCTACTTAATATTAATTATAGTGCATATTTTCGTTATACTATATAATCCACAAAATTTTCGATAAAAGACGTTTGTAGGAAAACAAAACGTTTGTCTTTATATAAGCCGTACAATTTGCTACTTTGTTTAGATAATAAACAAAAACTTAAATGTATTGATAGCTGAACCCCCTCAATGCAGCCAACGGAGGTTAATTTATTAAATACCTTTAACCACTTTAGAAAATGTTGTTTAATGTCACTGTTAAATTACTATTGATGTACACATATCTAATCTTCACTGTTGAGAACATTCATAATCAGCCAAAAAGTTTGTAAAATATTACAAATAAGAGTAATTTTTTTCCATTTCATATCATTTATGTGGATCGTAACTATACGCAAAATTAAATGTACGTTTCACTTACATCTACACATTTTAAAATGCGTCCTAATGCGAAATATGTTAAAAACTTTTAAAATTTGATTTAACGCGAAGTTGAGATTAATGTTTTTTTTTAAATCAGGTGTTTACAAATTTAATTGTTAAATGTGATTCCGTATTATATAGGTCAGACATTTAGAAATTTTGGTACCAAATGCAACGAATACGGTCACACAAATACAATAGCCCAGTATATTGTAAAACTCCCAACCAAATATTCACTGTGTCAATGCATATTTTAAAATTTCCATACGAACCTACGTATTTTTAGTTTTTCAAGTAAATTCTAATCGCTTTTTTTATATAACTGATTGGCAAAAAAACGGAAACCGTGAAATATTTCACAAAAGCACTGAAACGTTCATAAATTTAAATAGAAATTGGTATTAGGTTGAAGAACTATTCATTGTTGATACGGAATGTGGCTGTTTTTAAAGACCTTCTGGTAATTGTTAACAGTGTCTGCTCTCTTTTCGTCATTCAACCGTCGTGGATTTGAATTAATCAAATTTGTTATGCAAATATGAGGAATTGTTTCAACTTTTTCTTGAAAAGTTTCTGGCATGGCTGGAGGACTACGAATTCGCTTCTGGAGTTTATACCGAAAGTGTTCCATCGGATTATGATCCGGATTGCATGCTGCTAAGTCAAGTCTTCCAATTTAGAGATTCAGTTACAAGTTGTACAACGTGATCCGGTCTTGTCGGGCACTAAAATGAAACTATTTCAAACAGAAATAAGCAACAAAAGAGTAACAAGGACATAAATACTGTTCGTGAACCCATAATAGAATAAATCATATTACGTGCTTATGTTTATTTAAGCTATCGTCTAAGCTCGAAGACCATTTCTGCTATTCTTTCGTCATCTTCCTTGGTTAACTTTTGGACCATCTTTGACGGTACATTCCACTCTAGCTTATGTACTAGTAAAAATGCAATCTTCTTAGCTACCATGCTGCTAACTATGGAGATAATCTTTTCTTATCTAAAATGTAACTACTAAATTCTTTGGGCATTTGTTCAAATAAATCCACAACTTAGCCGAAAACAAATTTGGAAATATACAAGAATCTTCTAGAATCCTTATAGATTAGTCATAGCTACTCACGTTGTCTACCTTTCGAGTAGAACCGAATTTACTTTAAGCATTATGAAGAGGATAAATAAAATACGAGATTAGCAATTCCACTGCGGCTATTTAATATTGTGGGTTTAACTACAAACTCTAACATCCCGATAAGTGATAATTTTGCTAATTTATAAATAAAATTACAATAAATATTACAACATAAATATGGAACCATCCACAACGTAAACTGTTAAGGGGTGGATGGTCGGACGGCATAAATATGCGCTGTATCTTCATGGGTTTCTTTCTTAAGACATTAGCATTTGTAAATCATGAACAATGGCCATACTCTTAAAAAAAGTAGCTTCCAATTTCAGTTACAGTACCAAATTTATTGTGTGCATCCTTTCCAATAATTATTGAGGTAAGTGTTTCCTTCATGGCATTAAATTTAATTGAAAATTGTATTGTGACAAGAACGGCCAGTTGTAATTGTTAGGTTAAGCTCTTATTGGTTGGTGGTAACAACGTTGGGAATGCAACTAGAAGGATCTGCTCAAAGCTAGGGACACACCGTCATTATTGGTTTACGCTGGATCGGTGCCCATCAAACGTTCATGCTACAGGGATTGAATATAAACCTATTAACCAATTGATCTGCTATACTTTCGTTAATTTGACTTCTTTTATAATTTCAGTTACATTTACATTGAATGTCCCGTTCCCTTTTCATAATTCCTTCAAATTGTTCTTGACGAGTCTCTGGCATGGCTGGAGGAATACGAATTCGCATTTTGGATTTTATACCAAAAATGTTCTATCAGATTATGATCCGTATTGCATGCTGTCCAGTCAAGTCTACAAATGCCAACTTCATTTAGGTATTCAGTTGCGACTTGTGCAACGTGTGATCCGGCCTTGTCGTGCACTAAAATGAAGCCATCTCCAACAAAATGGAAAAATGGGAAGCTTTCTGAAGAATATCTTCCACATACCTATGGGGGCCCAAGGCACCATTTTCCATAAATATGAAGTCGGTATGTGCTTCCGTGAAAATACCTGCCCACACCATAACAGATCGTCCGTTACAAGATAACCGTTCAGATATGGTACAGTCCGCTTATCGTTCGTTTCGTATCCGCTCCTTTTCTCAACCATTAGGTGCTTGCAGACAAAGCGCAATTCATCAGTAAAGTAATTTCAACCCACTGCCAATTTGAATATAATCTTGAGAACTGTACCCTTCGATGCCAAGATAGCAGTTGTAGTCCTGTGGCAGTTAAACCACCTTCGACAAGCCTCCGCTTGATCGACCTCTCACTTATTACAACCCCTCACACTGTTTTCAAACGATGTTGAAGGTGAACCACTGTTGATCTGCGATCCCTTAGTGTGTTATGTTCTATAAAACAATCATTAACCGCAGTTTTCGCATTTTTTTCGGATCTTGCTTTCCTAACGAATCTGCCAGTCTCCAAAACCCGATTCCAGGCATCCCGAATGCTAGTATGGTGTATTCCCAACATAGGAGAGACGTAATAGTGACTACGATCATTCTTAATCAAAGCAACTACTTGGACATCGCCCGCAACAGTTAACTACATTGACATAGCATTAAAACTTTATTTAACTCTCAAACTCCAAATCCATAAGCCTAGAAGCATTTTGTCATATGTTAAATGAATTCTTATAGAAGTTTGTTTAAAACCGTTGCTAATAATAAATCAACGTATACGAAAAAATCTTTATTACCAATCAATTGTCTCTAAATATTAAAGTTCATCCATATAGAAGTCAGTTAAAAGAAATAAACCATTTATTTTACATTAAGCAAACATAAAGTAACTCACAAATATAATATAAACAATAAACCAAAAGTACAAAATTAATAGAAACTGTATTAGGCTTATATTACAAAGCAAGTTACTCTAATAAAGTAACATGATAAATAAACCCATAAAGAAATTAAAATATTATTTCAAAACGTTGAAGAAATCTGTTCAAATAGAGAATCGACTGCTTATGTTCTTAAATAAGTAATTAAGGTAAACAGACGTAGTGGTTTTAGACTTAATTAAATTATTGAGTAAATATTGTTCCCACGCAAGTTTAGAGGAAAAATTTAACATTTTATAACTTTTAATAAACTTTGTTTGTGTTGTATGTGCACAGTGTTAAAGCGTGTAAATGTTAGTTGGATTTTAATTACCTCCTTGGCATAATTTCTGAAAAATAG
>JABXWE010011854.1:0-33208 GCA_014611495.1 Limonius californicus | reverse complement strand
CCATGCTATACCAATTTTATCTACTACATAAAGTGAATAACATAAATTAAATTAATAAGGAACTATTAATTTAAAAACTTCTTGATGGTTTATAGAATCTTCCTTAGATAGCTTTAACAAGTAAGATATCAGGAAGATTATTCATTTACTATAATATCCCATCGCTTTCTAATTAGTTTTTATAATATATCAATATAATATCTGTTTTTGTATTGATTTATTAGCGGTTCTGTTCCTACTGAAAGATGTGCATAAAAAACGAACTTTATTGTATGTTATGAAATATTGGAACGTCTCTTATACTCACCCATGCAACCATTAGTTTTTTTTTCATTTCTAGAACATATTAGGGCATAGAGCGACGTATTAGTACATATTTTTGCACATATTGGAAGTTCTTTATACCGTACATTTTTTTAGTGGTACTATTTAGTAATCCAAGAATTACCCAATATTATATCATAATATAATATTACATTGATTCCCAAATAACTATACCACTTCTAACTTTCCAGATTTCTTTTCGTTGGGTAGTTTAATTGTCGTTTAGGTGCGGTTAACGCTTATGAAATTATACTTCATCCATAAGTTGTATATGTGTCTTAAATCAATTGCCAATCCAATTTCTAAATAAAAAAAACTCTTTCCTAATTTAAAGTTCACACCATCATTTTCTTAATTTGTGTTTCATATCCTTTTCGAAAATGTCAACATTTACATATGGGAACCGTCCCAAAATTTCGACATTTTTTTAAAACAGGTTTCCTTTATGTCAAGTCAAAAATAATTTTCCACGCTGGTTAAATTAAGAAACAGTAAACGCTTAAATATTTGCACTTTAATGACCACGGAAAAAGATAGCAGCATGTATTGTTAATTTTCTACATCAATCAGAAACAATTAGTTTATTTAATTTGCCTACCTGAATTCTATTTTTAACACCTATTGAGCTTTTACTTAATTATTAACACATTTACTAAAAAATTCCTTGCTTCTAGACCGATTTCTTTTACCTCCAAGGGCTATTTTTACAAAAACAAAATTTTATACTGGTATTTACTAACTAAATTCACACGCCCAGTTTACATTACATCTACAGTAAGACGTAAATATTTTGTATAGACCTAAAAAGCTTGGCATTGGATTTTCGGAAAATTTAAATGATTAAAGTTGTATTATTTTATTTATCTGAAATTTGCGTTTGATGACTTTTGGGTTGTATTTTAAAATTAGGTCTAGGACTTCTCATATTCAGCAAATTTACTGGAATTGTCCGCCGTCTGCTAGACCAAATCAAGCCGTAAAGAATTTCATCAATTTTAGAAAGCGACTCGAATCCGAACTAGTTCTAGAACTTGCAACTTCATTTATATAACTATTCGCTTGTAAAATTGGCAATACATAAAGTGCAAAAACCAATCTGAAAGAACAATTAAGAAATGTCGAAGTATTTACTTTAATTTGCATTTTTCTGCGAATTTGATTTTAATATTTTTCTAAGCTTACGCAATGTGTTTATTAAGTTTCTTATACACTTTCCATTGTTATGTACTGCAAGTATCGGTAATATAAGTAACGCGAGTGATTTCGAATGTTTTATTATCATTTTGATATGATAAACTCATGCGAGCATGCAATCAGTCATGGTTGTCGACGAAATGACAATGGAATTATGCGTTTCCTCTGCAATTGTATAGTATTTTCCCTCCGTTGTCCTTTTCTGCCGCACTTTGCTTAATTGCAAGGCAAATATTAACATTTTTGTCCGACAGTGCTAAGATTCCCGGTTTGCAAGGCTGTTATTTAAAACAATTACATAGACTTACTTTTAAGTAATGGTTGTAGTGTAACATCCGATTCTTGTTAAAGAGAAGTTCACTCCTAAACATTTTTGTAGTACCACGAAAACGTATTATGCGTATACATTTTTTATTAACATCACTATATGTTCTCAGAATTAGAAATCACTTAACAGCAAAATTGTTTGTTTGGTTGAGAATTTCAAATAGCGTAGTAGAAACCTACTATTAAGTTTCAGACGCTAGAAACTTGTTGTCTAAAATTTAAAGATAAAGCACTTCTAAAAGTGGCTGTAACCCTTTTCAAACGATCGAACATGTAAATTACGTTATTAGTAATTTTCCATAGCATCTAAAAGCTTTCTACCTCACACAATGCTTATATATTTTAAATCTAACCTTAATCTAACTTAACCTAATTAAACGTATTCATAAAATTAAAAATCTAACTATTTCTAAGCACAGTCGATTAATAGTAAGATTGAAGAAGTTAGAAAAGAAAACGTGCAATGAATTTGCTGCAAGAAATTGTAGAAATGTAAAAATAGCAATAATATGATTTTAAATTGAGGATGACCAACTTGTTTTCATAAATTACTTGGTTGTACAATCTAAACACGCATACGTTAAATATATTTTTGAATAAACTCTATACATAGTAAGGGCCTCTTCTCAGGGTAAAGGTTTTTTAAAATGTTCTTTTATAGGATAATTTAGTTTACAAAATACATTAAACACTAGGGCATTTGGATTTTCTTCTGCAATACACAGAGTGCTTCTAAGCATGTGCAAAATACTTGAATTATGTATATCTGGGGTTATCTAACCCCTTAATCACCTAGTAATTTTTTTTCTAAATTGCTTCTTTCGCAGATATAGGGTTTCAAAGCTTTTTTACGTCAATGCAAAATATAAACAACTTCCTTGTTTCTTATCCTATTGTGATAAATTTGATTGTTTTGGAAAACTAATCGTCCAAGCTTAATTTGCAGTCGAGAAAAATGTACCATTGAGTATAAAAATGGATTAAATCTGACCTAGAAGTGAAATGTTTGGTTTTAAAATGTTTAAATTTGTGCATATCTTGAAAACTTGATTGTTACAGTTTTTTTGCAGCTTCTAAACTAGTATTCTGTTTTCCAAAAAATAAGTCTTAGCAATCTTTTTGTAAATTCAGTATTTAAAAAGATATTTAACAAAGTTGCGAATAGAAATAACAATTTAAATAGATGAACCTAACATCCAAATTTTTAAAGTGTTTACTTCTGGGTCAAATTTCATCAACTTTTCACACTAAATTGTACATTTAAGTGGAAATTAAGCTCGGACTGTTAGCTTTCCAAAAGAACAAACTTTATCAAAATGATATACGAAACACAAAAGTTATGTACATTTTAGTGAATGGATGTAAAAAAACCTTGAAGCCTCGTATGTGTTTAAAATCACTCTGTATATGTCTTTCAATGCAGCTTGTTGTTAAGAATATGTAATATAACTTTTTCGCCATTTTTCAAATAGTTTGGTTTACAAACTTTACTACAACACCTAGACATTTGAAGTTTTCTCCCTAAATTTATATATTTTAAACTTCATGTATGCAGTTGTATAATATTATATTAGATTTCCAAAAAAAGCTGTAATCATACACTACTTTTGTGAAATGATGTTATATCTTGACTTGTGACTTATGAAAGCTAATCTAAATGCACTAGAGATTTTCTAGCATTAAAAGTTTGTCCTAATTTTTCTCTATCAAATAGATTTGTTTACAAAGTACATATGATTGCATAATATAATATTACATCGTCCAACAATTAGATGGGCTACATATATAACACTTTTATCGAGTTATGTTAGCTTGAATTGTAATATGCACAATGCACATTTTTTTCATAAAAATCAAACTAGAACGTTGGGAGATCTAAAAGGCTTTGTTTATCAGAGTTGGTAAAAAAATTTCTGAATACTGTAAATTTTGATGCTGCTTCAACAAAAAATATATACGTTTTAATCGTTACGATTATATAATTCCAAAATGCCGAAGAAACCGGACTTCTAGGAAGGCTTCACACCTACTACTTTTACGAGGTTACGTTAACTTGTTTAAACAAATATGTATTACACTTCTTACGACATTTTATCAACAAATTTTTCCATTGGATTAAAATAACCCTATTTCTCTGAAAAAGATTCCATTTTACTTTGGGAAACATTTTTCGAAATAGCAAGATATGTAATGACCTAATATATCACTAGTAATCTTTGTCGAATGTGAGTTCTTCAAAAATTTGTACATTGTAGACCTGTTTGAACAATTTCTTCTGATTTTACCGAAAGTGACGACGCGGGACGAAATATTTACGATATTTAAATGGTTTTTGCAACGAAAGTTGAGATATTATCTTCGTTTGAATAATATGCAATGTTTACGACCTTCTTCTGATTTTACAATCGCTTTTAACATGTGCATCGCGTCCACTTTCCACGCGCAATTCTTTATTCAAGACCTACATTAAGCAGCGGTTGTTAGTCCAGTCATTGAACATATTCGGTGCATGCACTCGGGTTATTTGTTTATTTTTTTCACTGCACCTTTGCTAAGCAAGAACTGTTTCACTCAGTATAAGAAAATTTTGTTTTATTTTTGGGATATTGACCGATTACTAGTTAATATTACAAGCAACGAAGACAGTGTATAATTTATCATACAGTCACAGTATTTGATTTTTATTATAAGGAAGTTATTTCTTTCATATATTAGAAATGCGGATTTGAAAATTATATAATTTAGATAAAATCTTCGTTGCCTAAGAATTACCTGCTCATTTTGATCAATTATAACGTGAAATTAATAACGCGTGTTATTAAAACTAGAGCCAAACTTATCCTCAATCTGATATTAGACTAAAATGAATGACCATTAATCTAATCAAATATATATTAATTGTTTGCTGCCTTACTTCGTTGAAATTCATACTTATATTTTAATAATAATAATAGACAATTTCAACAGGTATTTATTTTTATTTTAGCTTTATACGTATTTCGACATGCAAAATGTCATTTTGGAATTTTTGGAATAGAAGACATGAGTCAAGTCCGAAATCAACATCCCGTGTGCTGTTGCCCTAGTGTTGATTATATTTACTTCATTAAATGCTTTTGAAAATGACATTTTGCAAGTCGAAATACGTATGAAACTAAAATAAAAATAAATACCTGTTGAAATTGCCTATTATTAATATTAAAATATAATCAAATATAGCCTGAATTTGCTGGCTAAGCATCCAATTTTTTTTAAATATCGATATTTAACAGTCGCTTTTTACATAGAGTAGTTCTAGGATTTGAAAAACGAATTCAAACTAACTCAAAGTTTCGAATCCTCTCCTAAAAAATAACAAATAGTGCAAGCAATGGAATAGCATCCATTTTTTATACTTACATTATTTGTAAGTTGTTTTTACAAGCCTTACATGCATTTTAAAATAGATTCTATATTGATTAGAGTTTCTTAAGCTTCTCTATCATATAACACGTGGACAATCTTTATTTCAATTAAAATAAAGTGTGTATTGTAATTTATTTCAACTATAATATATTCCTTGGTATATGAGTCAGTTATAATCTATTACGGGATTAAATTACAAAAAGCACACAGAAATAACGTGTTATATACATTTTGGACAATTATAAAAACTTTTTCATATTAATTTATCGATAGTTTTAATATAATAAACAGGTTCGCTTAGGTTAGGTTAGGTTAGGTTATGTTAGGTTCGGTTCGGTTCGGTTAGGTTAGGTTCGGTTAGGTTAGGTTAGATTTCTAGTTTTATTTAAACATTGATTTTTATATGTAGATTAACTAAATCTTCAAATCACAATAGAGAACAAAATTTACTTAAATAGATAATCAATTCCTTTTTAATGTAGGTATTTAAATGTTACATACCTTTACCAATATGATATGATGATATTTCGAATAACATCCATAAGTTACATAATACCATCCTGTTTCGTTATAGGAACTTCATATTCAAAATATATGTTAATCGTCTCCTCAACCATACGTACGAAGTATTTGTTTCAAAGAAAGAGAAGCCTGTGTTAAATTTACTACGTTTAATCTATATTGGTCAAAATTCCTTAAGCCTGGTATTTGTTTGTTTTTTACATAGCTGAATAATAAATGTATAACAAGAAACAATATAAAATATAAATTTTACTAAATATTAGAAAGAAAAATTTCTCCCTGTTTTTGAAAACATTAAATCATATCAGAATTATTACTTTCTCTATAACTTCGTACATGCAAAAATACTTAAACCCTCCCTGCTTCACCTTAAAATAGATTTTATATTGAACAGATTTGTTCAACTCGTACTAGAACAGCCAAAATGTAATGCAATAACGCATTCATAAAAATGTTATTATTTTGTCAAGTATGCAATCTTCTGCTATCTTAATTTATTTTAGACTTTTTTACTTTATTATAGTTCTTGTATTAAACGCATTTACGAAACTTCTTTAAACACGTAGGTAATATTTTTAAATTAATTAAGCAATAATTGAGTTATTTTTGTAATGAAAGTAAAAACACAATGTTAGCCTATAAATGTATAAATGTTAAGTAAGTTTGAAGACATAAGCAGGACTCTTCCTAGCCTACGGTCAGGAATTTTAATAAATGACTACTAATAGAAGCAGAAAATAAATTTACAAGAGATCTCTGTTAATTGTCAAAGAATCCTCCCTCTGAAACAGTGCAACACAATAGATTAATTTTCTTCATCTTCTTAAGTGTGCCAAATGCAAGACGAAATAAAAATCTAGCCATAAATCGAATTGCACACGTAAGTTCTAAGTATTGTAGTACGTACATCGAAGCACTTGATGCGAATAACAATTCACATATTAAAGGCGTTAAAACAACCTTTACAATTTCTTAATCCTCGCGACACGCATAGCAAATTACCACTTATTCGTTACCGTAGAGTTTGGGGGGTACTCCTCGTGCTTGAAAGCTTCGTGGTCACTTGCTGTGTGAATGCAGTTGTCATAGCACACACAATTAGTGAGGAGCTTCCCACGACAGAACTATCAGTCCGTGAAGAATTGCATGCTGCAGACGTTCATTTGGCTTTTTTAACATAGTAATATTTTCTATTATTTTTAATACTTTAAGCTTTTTGAATTATTAATTTTTTTCTCCTTTGTTTCAGGAGTGGTAACTTAGTCTAGTCAAAATGAAGTGTTATATTAGTGTTGTGTGTGTTTTAAGTGCATTCGTAGCAGTAACTCTAGCAGCACCTACCACTTTAGAAGACACGGGGATCGTTCCAGTTCATAATCAGGTCAGTACTGGAAATTAGAGAATGGGGACCTAAGCATGCAAATCTATTGGTTTTGGAATTAATCTATATTGAATTTGCTAACTAAAACTCAATAATATTGCTGGCAATGTTAAACCAGTAACACCGCATGTTAGTAGCTCCCCAACAACAATTACTGCTGAAACGAATTGTTGTGGGAGGATTTTCCACTCATTCAACTCCGCTTATTGGCCACAAGTTTCATGTTTACTAACTTTATCAGCTTTTTCCATACCATTAATAATCTAACATTTGAGTAATCTTATAAATTTTTCCCCAACAATGATGAATTGTTGCGGGCAAATTCTTCTTCACCTAACATTCATTCAACTCGGTTTATTGGTCACCAGTTCTATACTCACTTGTATTTAGTACTTTAGTAGCGTTTCCCATAGCATTAACCCCACATTTGATCAATTCTAAACTCTTCCCGAATAAGGGTCATAACTGTAGACAAATTATTGTGGGCAAATTTTCCGTGACATTCGGGTCGAGTTTGTTGGCCACAAGAAAGTGGATCCACGTAATAATATCGGATCGAAGTCAACAAGCAGCCTCGTGCAAGAACAACAAAGTTCAGCGTTTCATATCCGATGAAAGTAAGTGAAAGTAAAGTGTGTATAGAAAAGTTTGTGCGCGTCATTAGCCGGGCATTCCAAGGCGGCGTTATTATGTCACCTCTTCAGCAGCAGACGCGGATGTTACCGGATAATGATTGCTGCGATGCCCCATCCCGCATCCATTTCCACCCGGAAACGCTGTCTGAGAACGGCCGAAAATAAAATCGATTTCTGGTGGCACACCGAAAGTAATATTCAGTTTCGGCTCGGGATGATTCAGAACTGATAAAATTACGGTGAAAGTGTTCAGATCTTATTTAACATTCTTCAGTAAAATTCCTAAATTATTTTAAACCGGTTTAAATGCTATTTTTTAAATTATAGGCTGGAGATTTCAATGCCGCATCGACACAAACTCGATTGGAATCTAATTAAAACGGAGAAAGTTCTATGTCGCAGAACACCTATTAAATTTAGTGTCAAAAATCAAAAAACAAGACTAATAAGTCACAAAGTGGTACAATCTTCATCCAAAGAAATTTAGTTCAAAAATACATTAGAGGAATTTTCCATTAAACGCAAAAATTAACGAAACACACCCGTAACAAAACTAAGAACATTAGTTTGGCCTCTAGATGTTAAAAATTATTAAATGTAAAAACTATAAATTTTGATCAAAATGCCAATTTAATTTTGCAACAAACCTATCCTACTATATTAACTAATGTTGGCTATGTAGCAATCCCAAAATTAATGTAATGACAATATTCAAGATAACATTATATAATCAAAACTGCGTATCTCTTTTCATTAATGTTTGCAGTAATAACCACAGAAGAGAATATTTTATTATTTAAATCGGGTTATAAACACTGTTTTTAAATGATATGATCATTTGAATGTCAGATAAACAGAAATTTGGTCACTTCAGACAAACTTCAATACAAAGAAGTTCTCCTTCAAGATATGTCAATATGTCACAACAAATTGTGTGTCTACAAACATATATATTTAGAAACATCGAAGCTTAAAAATCCCAAACTTTCCAATGTTTATAATTACCAAAACTCTGCATTGAAACTAAAAACACAGCGTTTCTATGTACTAAAAATTAATGAATGTGTGGAACATAAACTTTATACAAAAGGTCAATTTAATTTTGCAACAACATATTTCACAGAACTAATTTTTGAATTCTAAAATTGCAATTTGGCAATCATTATGACCATTAATGGAATTGCAATAATTACGGTGGAAAAGATAAGTCAAAAATGTCTGTCCCCTTTTTGTATGATTTTGTAATAATACTAACGAAACATTGCTACAATTGCTTAGAAGGGGTTCAGTTCAAATTACGTTCTGGATATTTCAATGCCGAATAAAATGGAAAAAATGTTAGTTTCCATGTGTTGAAAAATTTTAAATGTAGAAAACATATTTTAAAAATAAATAAAGATGCGTTTGCAACAAACAAGTAAAATAGCCCACACATATATTTCAGTTTTCATATGACATACTCTAAATTATTATAATACAATAACTAGGCTGAAAAAATAATCAAAGTTATCTGCTCTCTGTTTGGTCAAGTTCTGCAATAATAGCCACAAAAAGAAATTCTTCTACAAACTGATACTAGGGCTTTCTAATAGTTATTTAATTACAATTTTAGCAGCTAATTAGTTTAATGGCTGTGTTCAGATTGCACAAATTTGGCAACAGTGCGTGTAAAGATATATCTGATCTTCAGTAAATAAGGAGAAACCGTTAATTATTTTCTCTGTTGCAATGACTTATTAACTACCGTACAAAAATCGCAGAAATAGTAAATATTCTCTTGTTCTCAAAATTCCTGATTTGTGTGAATTTTGGAACTTTTAATTTCCGCATGCTAAGAAGGCCACCTGCAATAACAAAACAATTTGAAAGTAAAAAATGATGTTGTAATCGGAACCGGGGAAGAAATATGCTTACGTAACACAACAAACTCATGTAAATTCATGAACGTCTAAAGAAAGTGTTTTAAATATTCTTTAATAACCATCCAGTTTAATACACATTCTTAAGTGAAAGTATATAGGAGTCGAAACAAGACGCCGTGGTTAATTATTGCGTGCTGGCTATAATCTAAAATTCTCCCATATTTAAACTTGCCCGTGGGAAAATCCCCCAGAATTTAGAGACATTATGCCAAATTAGATAAAATTGTATTGTGAATATTAATGTTGTTTTTTTGTTAATTTAAATTGACTGAAATTATAGTTCTTTCATTTTTATAACGAACTTCCTCTAGGAATAAACAAAATTCTCTCACATCCGGAAGTACCATTTAACTATAATAATAAATTAATTTAGTATGTTGTTCCTCAAGGTATTTGAATATAGCAGAATGCAGATTTCATGCCTCAGGCAAATGTTTCGGTAGTTTTTGGATATAACCTCAGTACATCACATATTTATAATTGAAATATTAACAAAATAGAATTGAAATTTACATAGGTATATAAGTGCATTTTTAGCTATGAAAAAGGAAAGTTTATTTCATATCTCTGCAAGCAGAAGACACTTTGTTTTACTTAACTGATATATTGATGAAAGTTTAAATGAACAACTTTTACCCTAATATTTATTTTCTATTTTATTATCTATTAGTAGTGTTTAATTAATTAATGAGGTAGACATATCTCCTCGGAAAATTAACGAACATTCTTATTCATAAACGTCAAAGAGCTTCCCTTTGATACATACAAAGATTGCTATTCCATTTCCAAGATCAAAATGAAATTAATGAAAATAATAAAAGAAAATATTCCGTAAATATTCAGATATCACTTAAAATTATTCAGTTAAATTTTCTAAATTATATATAACCGATTTTACATATTGTTTTTAAACACAAACTGGAGATTTCAATGCCGAATAGAACACAAACCTAATTAGAACACAAACCTTATTCGAACATAAGCTTCATTAGAGCACAAATGTGACTAGAAAACGGACCTGCTTGAAGCAAAACTTCCTTATTACATGGCATTAAAAAAATTTGCATAACGCTAACATACAGAAAAAATATTGTTTGAAGCCAAAAAGTTCTTCTCTGCTAAAATCACAAAATCTTTCAGTTTTCATAGTTTTCTAAATTTCAATCAACAATGCTAGGGATAAATAGTCTATTAAATATAGCAATAAATTACTAACGCAATTAGTAACATTTGTGTTTCACACATTACAACTTTATAAACATATGACACACCAATCTTAGCCAAAACTAATTTAATTTTGCAACACATAAACTTAATTGTAATTCTGAGTTTGTAATATTGCATTCCATAAATTAATAAAGGACAAAAATCTCAAAATAGCCACAAATGCATGTATTGTTGTAAATAATGGCAAACAAATATTACATTAATATTATTCTATGATTTTAAATTTTCGTGTCATTTACAAATATGGAAATTTATTTTCCACTGAAACCAAAATATGGCCTTTTGTTTGCTTAATAGTTATTTCGACGTGATGACACATCACCTTTTAAGGTTAGGATTAAAAATCCGATTGCGACAGAATTTGAAGCCGTTTAATTACATTTTATATGGTTTTGTGAAATTTTTCTGATTTACCAATGTTAGACACATTTTCACTTTTTCGTGGATGAATTGAATTATAAGTTGGGAAACGTTTCCATTTAACTAGTTTATTTTATATTAGTCGATTTAACTTCATCTGAAGTTTATTTTAATTTCACTCATTCATTCAAAATTGAAATATCAGACTGAAATGTTCTTGAAACATGAATAAGCTCGAAAGTAACAACGGGAGAGATACTCGGTTTAGATAACAAATTTACGAGTAGTGCAAGCATTTCAATTACGAACAATACTTACATATCTCACTGTGAATTATTGTTCTACACGTGTGTTCGTGCCGTAATTGCTCCCATTTCCTCGTGCCTTCCAGATTGCCAACAATGCGCGAAGAATTTTGTTCAACGCATTCTCAAAATCTGGCCTTTGTTCCGCCTTAAACTACTTTCAAGTAGAAAGCAACGCATTGAATTTTAATTTACACATCTTTCGGTCCAGGCCCGTCACCTTTAACACTGAAACTACTAATTTATGGTAATTTTAGTTGGGAAACTAACAAAAATCTACGCTTTTCCTTCATTCATGGTGTTTGTGCAATTTGGTATTACTCTTTTCGATTAAACATAACGTCATCGCCCATATACTTAATTGTTTTTCTATCATCAGCATGCAACGAAAACGATCTTCTTGTCTCCGCATCATTAGCATACGTTTTTCATTATTATGTAACGCAGTTCGTACGTTTTTCTCTCGTCTGCGGTAAAAATATAATTTCTCGTCATTAAGCTGTACTTTCATCTCTGTAATTGTTCCTTGTATTATTTTCGTTGTCACACAAAGAGGTCATCTGCATCTGTTTCTCCATCGTCAAAAGTCTACAGACGGCCAAGACGAATCATTTATTGATTTACATTGACTGATTTTTAAATTTGTTGATTGAATAATTAGGTTAAGAGGCAGGCGAATAATACGGAGGTTCTTAACCGAGTTATTAGCTACAGCAACCAAAAACTCATGCAGCTTCGTCTGTTGTGTCCGCAACTATTCCAGGTAATTATTATTTTATTTATTTTTATGATTTTATGTATAGGAATTGATTAGTGACATGTACTGTACGTTTAAAACAACATACAGGGTTTCTCGGAGGTATGACATAGGCACAATGCATGGGAAATTATATTTACCCCAATTTTCTATCTATAGCACAGTTTGGATAAGAATGTAAATAGCATTATTGTTACAAACTATTCCACGGTGGTTTATTAAAAAAAATGGCAAAATTTTACCTTTAAATTGATGGAAAATCTAAAAAATATGCAGATATTTACTTCTAATGCTGCAATAACAATATTCTCTATTAGTGGATTTTTTTTAGTACAGCAGATATTATAAGTTGCAATACAAACATAGTTTACCCTAATTTACTCCTTATTTATTATTGTTGTTGCGGCAGTTAATAATAATATTAAAAGGCCATCTTTTGTTAAAGATAAGTAAAATTGGTGTCGATTTAACTAGCTGATTAAATTTGTAATGAAGTATACCAACCTTGTACTTATTATCTAATGATGAGCCGCATTGTGAAAATAAATAAAATAACAAAAATAGTTTTAAATAATTCTTTATTGATTCTTGTCTCACTACACTGAAACTATTATGTTTTTGACTACAATATACTAATAGTAAAACAATTTACTTTCTTAGCAGAAACATAACTGGTCCAATATTTAGGAAAATATAATTTCCCAAACATTATGGTTCAATGGGTGAGAAAACCTTTACCTATGTGCGAATTCTTAAAAGTTTTTAATTGCAAACAGGTCAGGGTTTTAAGCATTACGTTTGAACTTTACTTGTGGGTAATTCTTAGTTAAGTAATGCCGGTATAAAAATTCATTAAACACACGGGAATTAGGGTTAGAATTAGTTACACAAGCTGGCATAAAAATCGTAATACTGAAAGTTGTACTAAAATTATCTTTTACATTTCTTCTCGTTAGGAATCTATTATACATAATTAATGGATTTTAACTGACTGTTTAATGTTTCATATTTTGCAACTACATATTTTATACATGTAAATGGTAAAAGCCGTTCTCCGAAACGCGGCTGTTTAAATAATCTAAATCGGTATCACTTTTGCATATCAATCGACAATATTGCCTAATTAAAGCTCCAATTAAAACGATTTCAAAACGGTAACAGCACGCCTAAGACACTGCATTTCCAATCATATTCCTTCTATTTTTTGCTAATATATTTCATCTGCGTGTTGTTTTCACTATTTACATCTCACCTTTAAAATCTTGCAACAATTATGAAAATTAAACATCCTTGCAGAGTAAATCTATTACCAAATATACGAGGCGGCGCAACTTTTTGTTACGTTGTTTTTCGCAATGCGTTAACCTTCGATTGTAGCTCATCTGGAACACTGGCAAACTTTTCAGTCCATTAAACCGCGTGTATCATTAGCAACAAACGAAAGTTTCACTTTTAAGTTATCTTATAGGAGTTACAACGTACTCGCATCACCGGCGATGTCGAAATTTATGATAATTTGCTGGTCGTTGCAGTTAAAAGTGACCGACTGCTTCAGTAAAGAAAAAAAAAAGAAAAGGGTATTAGAAACGTGGGAGTGCTGGTTTTATATGAGTCGGATTAATTCAGTAGACCTAGTTTTTGTATAGCTGTACGGTAAGAACTCTTACTTATGAAACTGCCAGCTTGATTTTAAGTTGTTTACAGCTTGCATTTGAACTTTACTCCAACCGGCATAAATTGAATACAACAGTACATGCTAATTCTAATCAATTTTTATAACTATTACGTGTTAACCATTGACCCCAATTGTGTACAACAGAGGCGTTTGCACAAGAAGTAATTTGTATGACGTTTTATACAGAAATTTCAAACTGCTACTACTTGTTTTAATAAATGGCCATTCTACCAAACACAACGTTTTGGTTCATTTCAGAAGAAAAATATTTAAAACCATTTCATATAAAAGACACTTGTAAGTTGAACATTAATTCTTGATATTTCATTAAGAAACATTTTTAATTTTTTCCAGATAAGAATTATGCATCCATAAAATAGCAACTTTAATGTTGTATTTTGACAAGTAAAAATTTCTTGAACCATTTCTATAAAGAAACACGTGTCAGATCTACACAATTTCACTAACTACATATAAAATATCTTACTACAGTATAAAAATATATCAAGATAATAATTACACGACAACAATATTGATATTTTACTTTCAATAAACTCCAAAAATTGTCTTTAAACAAGTTTTATTATAAATCATTATAAATCATCTACTATTTGGTACTATTATCCAAAAAGGAAAAATTAATGGACAAACGAACGTTTCAAATTGAAAATATGATTTTTATGTTTCAGTATAATATTTTCAACTTGATGTTCTAATAATTAAGAAGAAACCAAACGCATAAACTCAATAATAATCATATTTCTTTGAAAAATACATTACATAAAATTATATCAAGCAGTTCCATTGGGTGCATTTCCGTTTCGAGCTGTAGTTCATGCAGTTGAGAAAGTTGAAAATAGAAATACTATGGTCAATTTTGAAATCCTGGCGTTCATGGTTTCAGCAAAACACAATTAAGCTACAGTTCAGAGACTAATTAAAAGTCGTATTATTTTGTTGTGACTCATATAAAGAATATTTAATTTAAACAACTTTCTGTGAAGTGTCTTAACCAGCATTTTTTTTTTGATAATGGAACGTTTTTAGGTTAACGTTGTCGTAATACATTTAAATTTCTCTACGCAACCTCTAGCAAATACAGAGCTGCAGAAGACTAGTATTATGTTAGTTCTTTATATGCATGCCGATTTTCAACCCAAGTTCTTAACTTTATGTATGCGCTCCCCAAAGTTCATTTCAAAATTTCCGATTATTGTAATATGATATTTTCTTAACCTTAAGATGCAGACTTCAGAATACAAACTCGAAATATCGACCTTAAAGATGAGAACTGCATAGAAAATTCTAGAATGCACGCAACTCAAACTTAGATCTCTACATTAAAGCTCAAGTCTCTGCAATAATAACGTCGAAATTTCCTGAAATCTTGACTTTATATCAAATTTTTATTACTACAACAAAAGTTAAAATTGTTCTTGAGGCGTAACATAAATTGGACAATTCAAGGAATTCAATCTTAAAATCCCAAATCTGACCTCAAAATTTCCAGTTGAATCGAAACCACGAGAGGAGATTTTCACCTTAAAGTAAATCCAAACAAATAACATTAAATTACGCTACAAAATCCTCACTTAAAACTCGAAAATTGCATTTTAAATTCGACATCATTGTAGTTTAAACCTGTAAGTTTAATCTTGCACTCAACAAGTCGAGTTTTTTTTTTAAATCTTTACTTTAAACACAACACATCTACCCTAAGTTTTGTAGGCCAAATAACTCAAAGACATCTTAATCTCAATACGTTGACTTTACCTTCGAGTTTTCAACTTTTAACATGACATTTCAAGTGAAAAAATGGAGATCTACAGATTAAAGTTTGATTTATTTGAATTATTCAATTTAAGATGAAAATCGCGAGGGTGATGTGCATATTTCGAAGGTAAAGTCGAGATTTTGAAGTTGAAGTCTAGATTACAGCTTTGAACCATGTACGATGTCCAAATAAAGATAGTTTGAAATCGCAGCTATAAAGTTAAAGTCGAGATCTTGAGGTTAACGATTATATTTTGCATTTAAAGTTGATATTTTGTTTGAATTATTTGAGATGTCTAATTTACAGCGGATACATCAAATTTGTAACTGAAATATAGACGAAAAATTTGAGGTGCTGAAGCTGAGATATTGTTTGAGATTTCTATTTTAGAGTCATGTTTAAAGTTTAGGTGTTCCGGGTAAAGTAAATTTTGAACATAAATTTGAGATATCATAGAAATTGAGATTTCAACTATAACCTGCAGATCTCAACTTTAACTTAAAAATTTTGGTTTTGCCATTTCGAACATAAGAAACACGATCTCTGAAAACTGAAATCTCAACTTGTAATTTTTAAATACTAAACTGGAGATCTTCAATTCAAAATTTTGAATTTCAAGTAAAATGTATTAAGGGTCACAAATCAGTTCCTATCTTTCATTTGCGGTTGAATTCTACCGTGAACACAAGATGGATGTTGAGACAATGAAATAACACAGAAACTTGTCTTTCTGCAGCTTCTAAATTAATATCCTGTATAACTTTTTTCTCAAATTTCTCAGGTAATAGACGCGGTTATCCAAAACGTAACAAGCCAAGTATTCCGAGTAGTAGGTGGCGCTCTCCTTCGTTCCGGAGGTTTGGGTGGAGCCGGAAGCAGCGGGGGTAGTTCAGGAGGAGGAGGAGGAAGAGTGAGCGTCGTCCTCCCCACCTTCCCACCAGATGAAGATGATGACGATGACGATAATGATGAGGACGAAGACGACACCGAGGTCGACCTCCGCAGTCGTAGTGGGGACAGCAGCAACAGCACGACCACCACAGCTTCGACGAGCTCATCAGCAATAGCTTTAAGCGCCGATTTATTCACTTCAACCGAAAGTAACGAAATCGGAGGTGACGATGATAAATCGAAAGCGAGCTCCAGTAGCTCCACAATTTTAACAACGGTAACATCAACTTCTGAACCCGAGTCCACCACATTTTTCCCGACGCCGGCACTCTTTACAGTGAGACTTCGCATATGCACAGTTCTTACTAAAAAAAAAAACATCAAAAATAACCCTTAACCAAACTGAGCAGCGTTCGAACAACTCGTTTGAATACGTGCGAGAAAGAACGTTGCGGAGTGGAATTTGAAAGTACTTCAAGTTAGCGCAATAAATTGACAATTGCGCAAACTCTACGCCGTAGAGGATACTTCCAAGACAACATCATCTTTTCATTCAATTAACACCCCATTTTGTGCATTCCAAAAAGCTGACGTTTTGGGATGCTGCATTCGTTCGTCTTTCTTTCACTCCTTTTCTCATATGATTGACATTATGGGAAGATGTTCGTTTTCATAACTCGTATCTGTTTCTTAGATGTGTTTATGTAAGCGTAAACCAGTTTACGTTTTCGTAATTAATTGTAATTTTCATGGAACATTTAAGCAGTTTTTAAGTGTTTGAGCAATACGGTTTCATTCACAACTTTACGTAACCGCATTTCGAACTCGTAAATAACTAAATCATTTTTATAAACTCATCAACCTCAAATAGCTGCGGAAACATGTTAATAAATGGCAATATTGCGCTTTGTTGCAGTCTCCTTCGATGACGAAAGATAGCAGAGCAATAAGGCATATCAGGATAGCACGGGATGTCGAGGATCAGGAAACTTCAGCTTCAGGAGGAAACGGACCAGATCCAGCTTCGGACCTTTCGAACGTCGACGCAGACGACGCTGACAGAAACAAGCGGTATTTACCATTCGGTGGAGATGGTCATGCAGCAGGAGGTTCTGGTAACTTCCTGTTTGACCTCGTCAGGGTAAGCTTACAGTGATGGGGTTAGAAATAATCAATCAAAGCACCCCATTCATTCCTTAGTCCTCCTTTTACAGTATGGACAAATAAGTTTAGTATTCCTAGAATAGGTCCTTATGAAACAATGTTCAAAGTTAGCAATTTTATAGATACGTTAGCAGCAACTTAAGCATTTTAGATAACGTAAATGACTTCTTAAGTCTTAAAAATAGAGAAAACAATATTGCAACGTCGAGGAGGGCAAGAGTCATAGCAATAATTCATAGTTGCAACGCACGTGTAGTAAATTTTGTTACATAATAGTAACAAAAAAATTTTTATAATAGTAAAATTATCAACAATTTATATAATATCATTAAAGGATACATTTGCATTTTTTATTTTCGATCGATATTTCAGCTTCGGTTTTAAGGTGAACATCGACTTCAAAGTACAGAAAAACATTCATATTTTGACGTTAATGTTCATCTTTCTGTTCGAAAGCAATGCTTAATGTAACTCAACAATCGATTTCTCGAACGTCTATACTTTGAAATATACTAAATGTCGCGTTTATAGGTTTTTAAAGTTCAACTTAAAACCATTTGTTAGAAATATTTGAGATACTGAATATGGTGCGAAAAATAATAGCTTCAATTGAAATCTTGCAATTAAAGTTGAAAATTTCAATTTAAAGTCAAGATTTCGATTTAAAATTCTATATCTTAAAACTATAGTCTAGACCTAGACTTACAAACATGTCAACCTTGAGGTCTAAAGCCCAAATTTACAATTGAAGTAGGAAATCTGGCTTAAAAATTTTAATTTCTAAATTAAAGTTTAACATGTTATAGTTTGAAACCTTAGGTTGTAAATATTTAAAATGTCAGGTACAATTTGAAACTATCAAATTTCCAAATAGAACTGACGCCTGCATTTAAAATTAAAACCTCAGGCATAAGTTTCTAATTCTAAATTAATATTTAAAAATTACAGCTAGAACTTTTAACTACAAATGCTGAAAATGTCAAAATTTGTATGAAAAATTTAATTTCTAATTTTAAGCCTAAATCTCAGGTTAAAATTAAATATAAGAATCTCAAGTTCAAAGTCGAGATGTTTAAGTTAAAGTCGACAACTTCACCAACAAATATTTAAAATGCCTTATTTATTTTTAACAGCAAAATAGCCGATTGAGTGAAAATATTGTAACTAAAATAGCAATTTCTAATTAAAATTCAAACATTGGTACTTATAACAGAGATGTGAGATTTGAATATTTCAACATATTGAGTTTACCATCAAAATAATACATTTCAAGACGAAATCTCGAAACAGAGTTATAAAATATTTAAAATATCTATGTGTGAAAATACAAAATTCTCAATGTAACTCCCACAATTGAGTGTTTTAAATCAATATTTCATTTTCAAAACCATTGCTTTAAGGTCTATATCGAAATTTCGACTTATTTAAGATACTTAATTTAACATGAAAACACTAAATTTCCAATTTAAGGTAAAAATCTTGCCCTTAAAGTTGTTTTTGCAAGTTTAAATTCACAATTTCGGTTAAAATGAACATGTGTTGAAATTTAAATTTACCAAAATAAGTATGGAATTTCAGAATCAAAGTCCAGATCTTGATTACATACTGTAGTCGTAAAATTTAAAATTGTATTACAAACCGAGACATACAGTTCGAATTCAACATCTCGATTTAAGAGTCGAATCTTAAGCATTATGCACATCGGGTGTGAATTGTTGACGATGTTGAATTTAATATTCCAAACCAAAATCTCCTGCCTAAATTTTTAGTTTAAAGTCGAACTGTCCAGTTTCATATAAGGATGTTTGCTGTTATTACACCAAATGTCGATTTTAATGCTATACATCCAAACCACGCATTCATATCCGAAACCTAGCATTTAGGTCCAATCTCTAATTTAAAGTCAAAATCTTCAAAGTAAAATGTAATTCTCTAATTATACAGATTTTTAATTTATAGTCAATATTTTGTGGCTGAAGTCAATAAACCTCAGAATGGACATGTTCTACATGTCGGATTTAATATTAGAAGTTTAAATCTCATAACAACAAACTGGATTATACATTCGAGATCTCGAGTGTAAAGTCAACTTTCGAATTTTAAACCAATATCTTCCACTTAAATTCAAGATTTATAAATAAAATAAAGACTGGCCCTTGTCTGTTTTTTTTATATTATACAATATTTCAGTGTTCTTTTTTTTAATGTAATAAATTTATTTAGTTAATTATTTTCTCAACCAATTGCAACGCTGATTTTGCCCTTCTCGACAGATATCACCATTTTAAATTACATTTTAATATTTAAATTCGCAAATATTGAAAGCCTATTGTTTCCATACGAACTTAATTAGAAACGCATAATAATCGTTTGGTATTCAAACTTCATCCATACACCTACATCCTCCTTGACTTCAAGGATCTTCATCCAAATCTATAATTAATACTTTTGTTTTACATCCTTAATACATACCTAGAATAAGTTGTACCTATTGTATTGAAATAAATAATTCATATGGTTTGCTCTAGGATATTGTGTTATGTTAAGGTTCGCAACTTCCAGAAGTACTTGTGTTCTTAATTTTTGTTCTAGCTTTTACGTTTCTTAATTCTTTGAATTTTACACCTTCACTTTCGCCACATTGAGGAGTAGAAAAACAAACAAATTTCCGAAGAACTCATTCTTAATAATCTTAACACTTGCAATTATCAGGTTCGGAAATTTATTGCACTTTCTACTCCCTGCAACACCATAAAATTAAAATGTCTCATTTTTATTACGAACAAATAAAATTCTATCACCTCTCACAATCACGCTCACAAAATTCATTTTTAGCGATGTAAAAGTGGTATGAAATTTTCATTTTAATAAAATAACGCAAGCGACTGTTAAGGATGTCTTTAATTCAATAAACCAATTTATTATTCAATAAAAGCTAAATTCTTGGCTAATAAGCAAACAGTAAACATTTTACGACTAATATTAAATGAAATGTCAGACATGTTGCAACACTCAACCGTATGCCACAATTATTTTCCTAACATCAGATTGTTAGATTTCTTCCGTTTTCCCATCAACTGTTGATATTAAAAAAATGGCTATTGGAGACCATCAGTTCAAAGACATCGAGCATGTCGAATTATACAAGTTAAAGTGTATCAGCAGGTACGATTATGAAACATACTCTAATTAGGTCTAAGATTGGACTTCACTGACGCCACAACTTGACTGGTTTGGCAACTTTCACTTAAGGGTATTATCCGTCAAAAATGCACCGATGCAAATTGCATGGTACAAATGGTATGGAAATTTTGGGAACCTTTAAATTGTTTTGGTGTGTTTATTTTTATCATTTTGTTGACTAGCAAATTTAGTTGCTCATAATGTTCCACATGGCAATAATTAGAATTAAACTTTCATTAAAAACTGTGTCAGTGGGACCAATGGTTAACATTTCGACAACTTTTTTCTCAGCTAAAATAAGGTTAGTAGAAACAAATTGCATAAAATGATTTAGAGGCTGCTATCGGTGGGAACGTAGATACAAGATAATTATCAATTAACAGCATTAAAACTTACTACACATTTTGTTATGTAAATCGATCCTAATCATAAGACGGACGTGGCATAATTTCGAAGATGACCGAACATCTTATCATATGGATTAGCAATGACGCAACACAAAAATTTGTGTACTTGTTCGAAGACACCTTAAAGGAAGTCGAAACTATTACGGCTTGCACTTTCATATATTTTTATGACTCATGTACATATTTATAACCAATTACGTGAGCTTACATACCAACAGAAAAAAATTCTTGAGAATCTTTCCAACAAACACTTTTGATTTTTTTTACGCTGGAAATAAACAAAAAATACCATAATATTTGCTCCTCGATAAATGACACCTTTAAGAATAGGGAAATTTGATTATATATTTATATTTTTACAAAGGTATATAAAACTCGAAAGAATTGGTCATCTAAAAGTAGTCGAAAATTGGCGTTTAGCAACCTTTCGTTTTCGCGATGAATCTACTTATTCAAATCAGCGGCACATACTGTCGTAAATATATTTTTTCAATCTCAAACATTAACCATAACGAAAACATTTTGCAAGTTTCAGTTGGTGCAACAAATTACGCCATAAAATATTTGCCAATTAGTGGCTTATCGTGCCAATTGTACCATTAAATTCGCATTAGAAGTCGTCATTACATGTTATCCGAACTGATAATACACCAAATACACGTTACGTTTACCAAGCCATATGTATGCTTGCAGGAAGTTGAAATCCAACCTGTTCAAATTTTATGACTTGTTAATGCACTTGCTAAATAGCAAACTAAGCTTCCGGGAGACATCTTCTATATAAAAAGGTTTCACAATTTATTAAGCCATCAAGTCCCTCATCTACACACGCTACTGTGGAAAGAGCTAGGAAATTTTAATACAGGGAGTCCACAAATGATTCTAAGATCTCACATGTGTATCGACATTTGTCCGTTCATGCATGCTGGAACTTACTACAACTGATATTAATTCGGAATTGTGTTAATTGGCTTCTCTAATCGAAGCAACAAATGTGATGACATTACGAATAACAAAATTAGAACTATAGTCTTGTGTAAAGACGGAAAATTTAAAAATTACAGTGCATGAGTATACGAACGTTATAAGCTAAATTTTATTTAGTAGAAATAACAGTTACTTCGTTAAACCTAACAACCTATAATATCTTCTTCTTCTTCTTCTTCCTTTTCTTCTTCTTCTCCTTCTTCTTCTTTTTCTTATGTTTATATTAGGCCGGTGGTCTGTCAATCACGGCTTGGTCTTGCGACATCGACCTATAATATGTCTTTCGAAAAGTTGTTCCTTTTGGTCGACTCTTATAAAAAAGTAACTTCGTCTCAACAATATTTTTAATAAGAACTATTTGTCAAAGTAGTGAAAATAATAGTGTTTATGTTCTGTAGTTTTCGAATTTCCCACCTTTAAGGGACTAAAGATGTATAGCATTCCTAAAAAAATTGCTCAATTGATCTAATGACTCAATCATAAACTAATATTCAAACTGTCACTATTTAAAATTTGAGGGCTATCACTGTCAAACCACGATAAACGTAAGAGCAGTTAATTTCATATTTTTTTCATTGAACTATACAGGATGTATCAGAAACAGGTACAAATATTTAAACCAGTAATAGATTGGCTCAAGTAGAATTCAATGGTACCATTCATTTTTCAAAAATCATTAAAGTTTATTTTTTTGAATTAAAAAATAAAATTAAATTTTGTTTGAGAACTGCTGATGATACATAGAAAATGCATTTTAGCTGTAGAAGATTATTACCTAATTGTAAAGTAAATCCAAAGTGGCAAACACGTAAAAACTTGTCTGGCTTGTGATAACAACAACAGACGGAATAAAAATTACTGACCTACCTAATAGTATTGGTTTGTGGCAGGTGATAAGAAATTTTTTTGCACTTCTATCTTATTCTCCTTTGCATAACATGTCTTTGAACTCAAATTTTTGTTATTATCCTACGGTACTCAAACAATTTTGGGTCAAAATTTCATTTATTATTTTCTCATATCTCAAGGGCCCCATTGACAAAAAAATGTTTTTTCTAGTTTGTATATATTGTAATCTACCATTTTAATTGATTTAATAATTGTACCTATTTCTGATACACCCTGTATACTTAAACTACTTTAATCTATTTTTATTTGAGATACTCAGATTTGGTAGCAATAATACGCTGACATGTAAAGTTCACTGTACGTTTGCTCTAATAGGCTATTTCCAATTATATCTTATTTAAATACCACCTCAATCACACCGTACCTAGCATTAAAAGAGTAGGGACCTCGGTGGGACAGTGTGAATACCTGCTGTCACTCGAGGCCACAATGAAATGCGATCCGATCAGCTGTGGTTTCGAACCCCGGCTGAGGCAACGACCGTATTTCACTTAGTTAAGTTTAGGGCGCATGTTGCATGAATGGTTAGTGTGTAAGGGACGCCCGCATCTCCCTGAAGTACTGCGAAAGCGGTTCCGGTAGGGGAGCGGTAGTGTGAATGAATGAAAAAGAAAAGTATTAAAAGAGAGGAAAAGTTTAAGTTCAAATCATTTCTGGACGCTCTGTAATTTATTGTTAAATCTATCGACGATGTTAGTCCCCACCGAAATGTTTTTTTTTTAACATTTGGACTAATATTTCTTAACAATGAGCTTATGGTAAATGAAACTGGTAACATTAACAAGTTTTTTTAATGAGGTTGGGTTAAATCCGAAAATACGGAATGTATAGTAGCTCCATGAGAATGCTGTTTAGTCACCAATCAGCCTAAAGACCTACCAGTAGTACAGCATTTTTACAATAGAAAAATGTAACATAGTCATATCTCATAAAGTACTCCTAAAGATCATTAGTGACCAAAAAACATAATTTTGAATATAATCAGCAAATCCTGGGGCTACTATACCATAGGTAATGTATTGGTTTTTTAAATGGGCCAAGGTTGTTATGAATCCCGTTACGGTACCTCAGCTCAAATCTAAATGGTTTCGTGTTCTACTGGGACACCTGCAAGAATAAAATACCATAAATTGGTAAACATTTTTACAAGTCCATATATTTCTTGGTGGTGTGGTAATATAAACCGAAACGGAAAATGTTTTGTACCCTTACATGTAGACCTAATTGACAATATGACTTTATATACAAGATGATTCCATATTATAATGCAAGTTATTTAGAATACAGCAGATCGAGCGGCACGTACGGTCGGCACTGTCTACCGAATGGTCGCTGGTACCGAAAATCTGGGATTCGGCTTAACTGCCACATCCACCTCGTCCAAGACTGTGGCAACTGCTCCAGCCTCCCAGGTACCCAGACCCCCCAAATTCCATCAACATTTTCTATTACTTTTGGGCTTTTGCTTTTTGTGTATGGAATCGCTTATTTACTAGGTACTTTCAAGCTTCTGCACGTGTAGTGGTTACGGTTGCTCTAAACAACGCCAAAGCCAGGGCGGATTCGAAAGTCACTTCTGTTGCTAACTGCTTGCACTTTTATTTCAACCGGCAGCTTGCTGTTTGTTTTGGTCTCATTAATTCGCTCCTGGTAGAGGCCAATACTTGGTAGCAGGACATAAAGTCTTCATGGAAAGACTAAAGCCTTTGGTACAAGGATAAAAAGCATCTTTAATACATATAATACATTTCAGATTTCTTTAGACTGACGACTGCAATCTTGCCTAATTTTCTCCAAGCTCTGACATTCTGGTGTAAATAAAAATAGTGCTTGAATTTAAGTTTTGTTGTAAAATTTTGTTTATTGTATAATTGTTAACACAACTATAATAATTAAGAAATGACGAACGTTCGGTTAGTTGTCATGTCTGTGGATCAAGCACTATTTATTTAATGGTTCTTTCTATTTCATAATGTGTTAAAACTTAACTCCTCATCTTACTCGTTGTTTTAACTTTTAAAATTTTAATATTAACATTAATCATGTCTAATTTTCGTTTCAGTTCTTCTCTTCTCCTGCGCTTTCCTTGTAACGATCTTTCGTAGTCCCTATCATAACCGAATCCCGAAAAACTTCCTTCCCCCAGACATGACAAGACGAATTGACCGACGCAAAGTGGAAATAATCGAAATCGATGTAAATTACTGTAAATAGAAACTAATTCCCAACTGTATTGTGTGCTTAGCGATAAGTCATTAGTTTTATTAGTATAACTACACAGACAGATTTCTTTTATTGTTGCTCCTCATCGACGACGCATATATGGATACATAAAACTAATAATGACATCATAAATGAAAGTCTTCTTTATAATTCAGTATAGCTCCTTTTACAAATTAAGACAGTGAAAGGCTGGCTTGCTTTCACATATTTTGTTATAGTTTTATAGCAGAATAATTGGTTGAAAAACTGCTCGTTAAATTCATACAAAAGAATCAGTTACGTAAATGAAACTAGATTAATCGATGGATTTTATCTGTTGTAAAGCAAAGGAAATAATCTTTCTAAAAAAGGACACTAATTGGCTTTCAATTTGGCACATCACATGTAGTAATTATAAAAACTAGATGAGCTATTCTGCTCGCGAGGTTGCAAAAGTAATAATAAATTAGAATTGTTTTGTAACACATTTTAAATTCCCAACCTTCGAATTCGTAAAGCAGTTCTAATTTTAAATACAACAAATTAAACAAAACATTTATTTCAAAAAATGCAGACTGTTTTATTTATTGAACAAACACAAGTTTCTTAAAAAATGGAAATATTAATATAATTTGACCTCCAACAAGCTCTAAATTATTGTTTTGAGACTGGTATTGTAGAAACCTTCTGTCTTGAAATGACAACTCTGTTTAACGTATTATTACATTAAAATTTTGCATTAATTTTTACAAATAAATTAAGTATTTATTAATAATGTTTGTTCGTTTTCAAAACCATATTATTTTAAAACAGTTTTCACATGAAATTAATATGATACCAGCCATAACCCTATGCAAAAAAAAATAATTTGGTGACAATATTGAGCAAAATTGTTAGTACATACACCAAGTAGTAATTATCGTAGGAGGAATATGCTTGTAATGTGTACTTTTATGTATAAACTGTATGAAGGGTGTCAATTTGAAAAGATACAATAAGTTATATATCTGGAAGTAAAAATAGGTGTTGAACTTTTCTAGAAACCATTTTTTCAACAAGGAAAGGGATTCATCATGATTCATAAGGTATCCTTCTAGCACTCAAATTTCAAATGATAACACCCACTTTGTGATACCTCATTGAAAAGCTCTTATAAAATGCTATTCAATAGTAGCAAATATTTTTTCCCCGACTCGTTTCAAAAAAATAGAATGACCCCCAAAATCTCCAGATTTTGACCTCACGTCTTTCTATCGGGTCACTTGAAATCTATTGTCTACAAAACTCAGCTACAAGGGAAAGTTGCCTTATGAGTCATGATGATTGTTGATGGTTGTCCATGTTGTAGAAACGTTTCCTAGAAAAGTTCAATATCTATTTTATTTCCAGAGATATAATACATGGTACGTTTTCAAATTGACGCCCTGTATGTACTTGTAGAAACTATACTATTGTGCGCAACAAGTGTTTGGATAATTGTGAAAACCAACATTGTTATAAACCCTTTATGATATGGAAATTTTTAACTACATTTAAATATCTGTACTGTGTCCATTTTATCTTGGCTTTACCTCCACCTACATTGCAATAGCTACAACTAAAAGTCAAAATCATTGCATGTTAATTAATTTTTATCTAATTTGATAACGCACAGGCAGATACAGTTCAACGAAGGTACATTTTTATGGTTGTAACATATTTCACTAGAAATATATTTCCCACAATTATCTATAATAAATTAGGCACAATTACAAGAAATGCTATTTTGTGTTTTTGCTACTTAAATTTAGTTCAAAGTCTGATTAGTGGATTACTATAAGAAAAGTATTGGTACTATACCATTCTGTTATATAATTATGATTTCGTAAAATTGCATTTTTTTGCACACTCCTCATAAAAAAGTTTATTTATTTTCTGAAGTGAGGTTTCAGTCTCAGATAATTATCTAATATTCAGATCAACATCACTCATTCATTTATCTGGGTTAATCATAATGGGTGGACAGCTATGATGTAATAATTATTTTTGCAACCATTGCTTACTTATAATATTCCAAATTAGAACATTTTGTCAACGCAGTGAAACGCCCAAAAAACCTCGATATGTAACAATTTTAATTCTGCGTTAGCCTGCGTACAATAATCAAATTCGCGCCTTTCACATTTGACTAACGCAATTTTTGTGATAGCTGCCCATTAATATGCAAATGAAGTGTGCCGTTAGTTTTTTGGTTCCGTACTGATTTTGTAGCCATAACGTTCACTTTTACTCCAGTTAATCGAATTTAAATCTAAGTAAATGTATGTTGACAACAATCGCTCATATACATATCTGTAACTGTCAGCAACAATTACTTTGGCGAAGAATAGGCAACAAACACTACTACACCATGTGGTTTTTCTGCACGCAAAGGTAAAAGTTAAGGTCCTCAAGGTTAGTATAATTTTACAAGCAATTAGGATTAGCAAGCATGTAGGTAACAATTAAAAGTAGAATTAAACATATATTTGCACATTTCAAGAGCAAAGTCGAAACGCACTTTTAGTTTTATTTGTAGTCAGAAGTTGGTAACATTTGCATCGCTTCCACGAAGAATATCCCTGAACGCTGTTACATTCGAAGCTAGCGATGTAAACGTAACCTACATAATTATTATAAAGAAGAATTACATAATAATGTCGAGGTGGAAATTCACAATGATCGTGATCATCGTTTCCCAACTAAGTGCCTTTTTTTCTGCAGTTGGTAGCAGGTTCTGGTGGAAATGAAGAATCGGACGAAAAATCAGCAGGTGTTGGTGGTGTAGCTGAAGTGGATATTGCCCCAAAATCAACCGAGGGAATCCCCGGTCCAATTACCCGTCTCCTGGTCATCGCTAACCGTGGTATCGCCAACCTTATTCAAGATTTGATTCTGGTAAGTTTTTAGGGATTTTAGTTTGGGGTAAATGGAAGACGAAAGTTGGGACTGAAGGTTTGCTTGGCGGGTTTTCGTTTCGATTTGAAATTTACGCTAATAGTTATGTTGCATTTTACAAGTTTCAAAATGGTACTCGGTTTGAAACTTAAAGGTAGAAGCGCAAAATTTGTTTATGTCCCAAAATTAAAATTCCACCCTAATTTTGCTTCGGGAAAATAGATTCAGCCAAATTTCAGGTTTCTACTAAGAACAAGAAATCGATTCACTGTTTTGCTTGCTTTATGCGAGATGTTTAAAATAATGGAATTTGAAATATTCTGTTAATAATGGCTATATAAAGGCTAAAAGCTTAAGGTGCAGGAAGGTAAATAGCTTTTGTAATTTACCGACAAGTGCTGGTTTTATTTAATGCTGACTTTTTGTTTACAGCGTTTGGCTCAAACAAGCGAGAGGATAGTGAACTTCAAGGCTCGTCTTGTTACCGCTCTAATTTAAGTACACACACTTTCCTAAATTGCTGTTTTTTCATGATTTCATTAAAATTCGTCAAATTTCTATGATGACATGTTTTCATCTAAATCGTGAAACCAAAAGTTTCAATGTCAGTGCTGAACCGCAGCACATTTCCTATATATTTCCTTAGTAACATTTAAAAACTTAACTTTTCTTTCTAACCTTCCTTAATTCTACTGTTAGTTACTTAATCAATAAGTATTTAAATTTCTATTCAATCATAGTCTTTAAATTTACAACGATTTTCACTTCCTCGCGAGGCAATTATTGGTTCGCAGTTTTCTTGCCATCTTTATTCTTTCTTCTTCCTTAACTTATGTCATAGATTTATGTTGAACTAAACTCCTAAAAATTCGACTAACAGGTCTTAGATCGCGACGATTTACGTGAAAATCCCAAGCCGGCAATTCGCTGAATGTGAATTGGCTTGCGGTTTAGGTTTTGTTAAATTTGTAAATTAGGACCTACCTTTGTGTACTTAAATAATTGTTATGATGTTATAAAAATATCACATTTAATATGACAATGTCAGCACTGCCCTTGTGTATGAAAATTGTTTAATGTTGCTCAAAAATGTTTGCTTCGCAAAGTGTAAATATTAGATTGTACCATCTGAGGTAATAAAAGATACTTGTTTTGTAAGATAGTTGTAATTATTATTTGTAAATAAAATATTATACAGTTTTTTATTGTGTTTGTTATTTCTATCAATTATATTTTACTTTAGTTTTATTTTTTAAATGCGGTGATACTTAGTTAAATAATTAATTAATATGTGTTCTTAATTAAATCTAGGAAAGGATTGCGACAATTCCTTCACAAATCGGTCAATGATCAGTCACGGTTACTGGTTCCATATGTGGTAAATTTGACAATTATAAATTTAAAAATCAAACCGTAAGTAGTTCGCAGTTAAGATTGTAACAGCATAGACACAATTTCATAATTTAGATTGTTACAGCTTTAAACGTTAATATATATATAACTGCCAGAAGTGGTGCAATTAAATTTAATTAAATAGTAAATAAGTTACAATTAATAAATAAATCCTCAAATTTAAAGATAAGATGAAACTGCGACAAGCCAACAATGTATATACTTTATTTTTTCAATTTATATTTAAAGAATATTAAATTTCGAAGGAACACATAAAACACAAGTATCTACCTACATACCAGATAGTGTAAAATTGTTATCTCAAAGACATAAAGGTATTTATACAAACAGCAGTTTTGGATATACAATCATCTACAATTGTTTTTATATTTAACTGTTCATATGTACTACTGATACTTACCCGGTGTTGCACGAAACACTAGTGTTGCGCTAACTTGTTACAAGTGTTCCGAAAACAGTGTTTACAACTAGACAAGATGTAATTACGTTATCTTTGTGTAATCAATAGATTGCAACTGAGAATACAAATATTAAATACATATTTCATATTTGTTTGTTGGACTTCATAAAACTATGGTTCATACAATATTGTTGAAAACCCATAAAATTATTTATTACTTTATTATCGTGATAAACAGATAATCTGAGAATACAATGCTGGAAGTCTCAATACGATCCATTTTAGCAATGCAACTTTCATTTTCGATTGAGCTATCTAAGTAAGCGAGGTAGCAGAATTGTCTTTATTGAATCGAGAAAAGGGATTTCTATTAAGACGATTACAACAATTAATGTACAAACAGAAGATGACTGATAATTTATATTTGTAACAGATTTTTATAATATTTATCGTGGTCCTGAAAATTGCAATCGGTGTGGTCACTTTGATGAAATGATATTTGTAATTATTGAAATAGAGTCGGTGTAAGTATGAATATTTTGACATCTATTAACAATTTGTCAGCATTTGAGAAAACAAGTACCTCTTTGGAAAAATATAGTAGATATGTTTCCATCGCGTCGTAACAAATCCAGAGCATTTAAAATTATTTAAAGGAAAGATTGCAAGTTACTTCCCTTCTTTAAATGTAGAAAATTATTACTGGATACAAAATCAATTTAACACAGTTTAACATCGTTAGAAGAAGAAGAAGAAGAAGTAGCTGCCACATCAAAGGATTATACTCTATAAATGAAGTTCTCTGAAATAACTCTTGATGAATTTTGGATGTCCACGCCGAATACTCTGCTCTCCACAAAAAAAAAACAATTCGCTATAGTTTTCAACATCATAATTGCGTCAGCTCGTATGTCAACATTAACCAGTGTAAAAACTAAAAAACGCACATATTAGACCGGATATTGCTGCAATGTGCAAAAGCCAACAGGCTCAGGTATTGCACTGAAATCGATTTAAGAAAGTTCCATTTCTTAAACTGTCACTTTAGTTACAATTTTTACAAATATAATATTTTATTAAAGTAAATGTTTTCTTTTATTCTTCTTCTTCGCGTGTCTTGCCCGATTGTCAGGCGTTGACGATCACCATTTCAAAAATTTCTTGATATTGGATTTCATTTCTTGCAGCATGGAACAACTGTTCTGCTATTAATCCGGTCGAGGATTTCACAACCATGATATCTTCCTACCAATCCACTTCTTTCCTTAGATTTTGCCATTTAGAATTAAACGTCAAATCTTTTTCCTCTCCGCACATGCCCGAGATATTCTACTTTTCTTCGTGTTTAGGAGTTCTCTTTCACTTTTCATCAGATTTAACAGTTGTTCGTTTGTTTTCTTATCAGTCCAGCGAATTTTAAGAACTCTGTGGTGACACCACATTTCGAATGCTTCAATGTGGTTTACAGTTATGATTTTTAGAGTCCAAGTTTCGCACCTGTTTAAGAACACATGCTAGACATCACTTGACAAATTTAGTTCTTGTTGATAATCTGAGGTGCTCGTTACTTAATATTAGTCTGTTCTTCATGAAAACTTGTGTAGCTATCTGAATGCCACATTTTATTTCTTCATCTGAATTCAAGGTTTTATTAAGCCAGAAACTGAGATATTTAAAATAATCAAATCATTTGATATATATGTTCCGTTTACTGATAAGTTCTGTGAACCCACGTCAATCTTACTGGCTACTAGTAACTTGGTTTTCTTAATATTTATACTTAACCCTATTCGAATACTCTGCTCGTTTATCTTGCTTAACGTTCTGTGTAGGTCTTCGATACTTTCGGCTAACATGGCTGTATCGTCAGCATATCTTATATTCTTAATGCTTTCTCCTCCGATTCTGATTGCTTTTTCTTCTTGCAGCACTTCTTTAAAGATCACTTTTGAGTGTATATTAAAAAGGCAGAGTGGCAGAACGCATCCCTGTCTTACGGCCCTTCTAATGGAAATCTTGTCAGTTTCTTGATCTGCATCCACGTTTAACTGTTGCTGATTGGTTCCAATACAGAGATTGTAACAATGTAACGTCTTTTTGATCTAAACCGATATGCTGTGGTGTTTCAATTAATTTCATATGTCATATGTTGGACATGGTCAAACACTTTTTCATAATAGATAAAGCCTACCTATACTGGTTTGCATACTTCCCAGCATCACTGTAATAATGTTTGCATACAAATCAAAGCTTCCCTTATTTCATTAGGTTTACCCCAAAATGCTGCTGAGGTTATGCTCTGAAAAGTTTTGACATTTCTATTTTTGGTTTCAACAATTACAAAATGCTAATATGTACCACAAATACTCGATAAAACTGTTGGATGTACAAACCTTACATTTATATTAATTTTGTCATATTTATATATTTACATTTATTTGTTCGTATGGGTCAGATAGGAACAATAATAATAATATACAGAACTAATTTAATTTTACAAATTTAAGAAAATAGTATATTATTTTATATGGAGGAAAAGTGATACTTTTCATGACGCGCTCGTGTTTAACAGCCGAACGGAGTGAGGCTGGTAATAGAGAGCAAGTCATGAAAAGTAACTCTTCCTCCAAATAAAATATGCTGTTTTTTCTTCAAATGTCGACAAATTAATGCAAAAACGTCTCTTTTTGATAGTAATAATTTTTAAACATAATTGGGTTCGCAAGGCGGTTTAGACCGGTGTCGGTGAGTAGGCACAGGTTGTTGCTATAGTAATGTAATATAAAGCTGTCAGTGGACACTGTCAACAATATTAATTTATTTTTTACAATTATTGCGTCTCCGGTTGCGTTTTAATTCCGAATTGATAAGCAGTTTTATCGAGTAAGTTCACTTAAATAATAACCAATTAGTTCCTAAATTAGTGAT
>JABXWE010011853.1:0-41701 GCA_014611495.1 Limonius californicus | reverse complement strand
ACAATAGTCCGCTACAGACTTACGTTTTGTTCATATCGATAGTCTATTAATTAGTAATAATATACTACTTATGTTTTTTCAGAACACTAATGTATACATGCATTTCTTACCTTTCTAACAAATTTTTCTGAAATTCTTCCTGTAATATTTGTTTAGGATTAGAAGAATTATTAAAGTATGCTTAAAACAGTCAAAGTTAGGTAAGATTTTTTTTGTGGAACTTGTTTTGGTATACCTTTAATTACCAGTTCTGTTGATTTTTACTTTCTCATAATACAAAAACGCATTGTTTTATTTGTATATAAATTATTTGTTTATAGTAAAAGTCTATTGTTCTACGGTGCCACTAATATCAATACAATAATTAAACTGAAATTAAAAGATTCCTAATGTTGATTTTCTTACTTTAATAATTTCGTTGGTCTCTAGTTGTATCTCAGATAAAATGTGAAATGTTATACAACAGAAACAAAAATACTAATTATTAAACATGATATTATACTTGGTGGAATAATATGGGTATAAGAAAGATTTGTAAAATCTTGCTTACATAGGTAGTAAGAAGGTGAAATACTTAGTGTGTAGCCTAAAAATCCACTGAACAAGTAAAAAAATTGCACGTAACTTAAGCTGTGCGTGTGTCGTGTAAACAAACTTGTCCAACTTCAATCTACCGTCAACCAATGAAATTTAATTTGGAGGACAAAGAAGGTATGTATTATTTTGCAAAATGCTGTTGAAACACAATTTATATATATTCATCATCAACAGCCTTTCCGTCCCACTGCTGGGCACCGGCCTCTTCTCTGCCACGTGTTTCTCCTCAGCGCTAAGGTAGAAACACGGGGGACCTACAGTTTAACGTCAAATCCGAACGACAGAAATTCCAGAGAAGGTTTTTAGCATTAAGATCCCACGGTTGCAAGCCGAATTGGGAAATTATATATATATTATATGGTAATAATATTTTTATGGCCGTTCAAACACTACGATCATTATAATTTCTGATATTTATATTTATGTAATAATTTCCCATGGCAGTTGAATCACATGTTTAGACTTTATTTAGTCATACAATATACAGTTTACCTGTCATAAATCGTACATTACATCTGTGTTTTAGGTATGTTTCTCTGTATTGCAAATACGTATTGTAAAAATTGTTGGCTATTTTTGGGATCACAATTCCAAAAATATTTTTTAATTACTCTCCGAGAAAAACGGTTATGGCTACACCTTTGACCTCTGGCAATATGTTTTACTCTATTTTATGCTAAGCTAAGATACAACTCTTGTTTTTCATGACTTACAGGGTGTCTACTCGCCTGCAATCCCCAGAAACAAATGATTGAATGTGAAAAATACTTACGAAAGTAAAAACAGCTTATGGCTACTAATTTAGCCAGCAATTCTGCATTATATTATTTTTTGCAATGTATTATTTTAAGAATGCTAGTAAAAATGGAGAGGGGTAATTCAGAAATGAATAACGAAAGAAGTAAAACATAAAAGGTTTGAAAAACAAATGTTATAATAAAATTTAATCTGATGTGTTACTTATTTGGTAGTTATTTATGTTCCATAGATGATCTAAATTACTATTATATGTGTACTCTTAAGAGTTTCTTTATTGTTGAAAAATATTTTCCTGAAAAGCTTATCTTTGTTTCTGATATTAATTTATTAAGAGTATGTTCCATTTTTTCTCGTTTGATTTATTTATTATACTTAAACTATTCCCTTAATAAAAGTGGTATCCTGTGTCTTTAAGTATTTAGGTTTGATGAATTTGAATTGAACTATTTGAACTTACTTTGAAAATAATACTGTAGATATGGTTGATTTCTTTGTGTCAACTAATTTAATTTGAAAAATTTAATATTTAATTTGTTATTTACAAAGAGAATCCAGATAACCTTGTAATGTATTCGAAATTTGACCAAAATCATACCTGGATTTCCTTAAGCTGGAATTTTAAAATATGATTGCAGTAGACACCCTGAGCTTATGAGAGTAAACAATTATCCTGTGACGATTTTTACAAATTACCCTGTAATATTACTTTTAAATTCTAAAGCCACAAATGATCAGTGGTCGAAATTTATAGCAACAAGTTGTAGAGTTGCCAGTTTACCTAAAATGACAGAACGCATTTGTTTATTTTGGATATCTCTGAAACACTTTAGGACACTGAATCTACATTGCATGCAAGTATTGTGAATCTATTTTAAAGCTAACATTAGAAAAAACGAAATCAACGGTCTTAGAAAATACAGAAACTATCTATAACTAACTGACTTATACTTAACGATAACTAACTTAAAAAATTATATGACCGTCGAAACAATTTTCTGTAGTCACACAATTACATGGAAATACAGCTAAATACTACAATCATTTTTATATTTACAAAATGTACACCTCTTTATACAAGTTTTTACTGCGATCAAGTTGCAAATTCGTGGTTAAACAATTATTTCAACAATCTAAAGTAATAAAAATAATTTGGGGTGAAGTAGGTCAGTGTATTAGTTTCTTCGTTGTGTGACTAAACTTGATTGTATTTTTTTAAGTATTATTCTGCCAAACTATAGTTTATGTTATTATAAATTAATATTAAGTAACTAGTTGTAATCTTCAGTTTTAAATTACCTTTCGAAGTTATAAAACAAAGAAGTTTAGCTTCCAAATTAAGTAGTTTGTTAACTTCTGAAAACATTTTAGAGTGAATTTTAACACTTTAGCCAAGATTAAATAAAGATTAAATTCTTAGCAGCAACAGTGGGATCAATGATACTTTATTAAAAAAATAATACCATTTGTATGACATCATAGTCGTTTCTCTCTAGGGCCAAGCTTTCCTGTTCTATTGGTGGAACTGCAACTGATTTTATATGTCTTCTATACTATATACTATACAGTTTGTAATTACCTTTTTTGCAAGATTTATGATGCACATTTTCTGAGTTATTATTTTTGCATTTTGTTGTTAACTGTTGTGACATAAAAACAGTTATAATTGAAGCAGATACTACTTCTAATAATATTGATTATATATAACTTTCCTATGTACAACCAAAATGACAAAAATAAACCTTCATTTGACATTTTTTTGTGTGCAACAATAAGTAGGCACAAGAGAAACCCTAAATAAAAGTTAAGTGCCAAAGGATTTCGTAAGTATGTACAACAAAAGCGTTAAATTAAAGTTTTAATTTTTATTTATTTTGTAGCCCATCAACAATTCTATGATCTTCGTTAATACAATTTTCATGGTATGTTGGCAATATGGTCGTGAATTACATAAATGTTTTTATAAATTGAAGATGTGGTCAACTACCCTAACACTACCTGAAACTTTGTGAATACTATGAAGATTAACAAGTCTAGAATTCTAATTTAAAACATGAAGACTACACATTTCTATTCTTAGCTGAATATTCGATAGTTGAAATTGTAATAAGGGTAAGAGCCACCATATTATGCAAGAGTATTGATAATAATTATATCAGTAGTAGCTATCTCTAAAATGATAATTACAGCAGCTACAATTTATGTATATGGGAAAACCCATTTCGACTACTGTGAATAAAAATATTTTGTTCTTCGGAAGATTTATCCTAAATATGCTTATAGCCTAAATTTCTAAACATGTCAAAGGTTGGCAGCCCCAAAAATATAAAACTTAGAATCTAGAAGAAATTAATAAATGTTTTTGTGTATGCAAAACAAACACTAATGTTTCTATATAAAAGTTTATGACTGCGTCTATTAATACAAAAAGTAATGAAAGTAAGTATATTTACAGTGATTCTGACATGTTATGAATTTCGAAGACATGATAATAAATATAATAAATCAATTTCATAATAATACTATATATTCAAAAATTTAAAAATGATCATATTTAACAATTTTAAAAGCTTTACAATTTAGCACCTTTTGAGCAAAATTTGCACCCCCAACCTTTTTAATTGGGTAAACTACTGTAAAAATATATATTGCAGAATACCCACAGGTTGTCTCTTTCAAATATAAAATTGAATATTTGTTGTACAATAAAATTCTATTAAAGGTACCTTTATAATCTAAGTTCTAAATGATACATAGGAACGATTGAAACAAATGCGTACCTAAAAATTTGTGTTTGCTCATAATTAAAAATTCTAGAAATATACATCACTTTGAAAATTCAATGACTTAATTAGCATCTTAGTTTCTTGGTGGGTTCGTTTCTTCCACTGCCCAGAACAATAATTATAGCACATAAAATATTGTTCTGCAATATTATTGCTGTCTGTATGATTTACACTACAAAAAACATTCACACATCATCATTTGGATGCAACGGTATAACAAATTTGGAACCAAAGGGTGATTTGTATTTAATACCCACTTCATAAAATAATTCAATAGGAAATCCAAGATTGCAAAGGTAAATTTTGCCATTGTCTGGAGAATGAGCAAGCGGTAAAACAGGTGCAAGAGTAAATTTCGTTATAATACCCGGAGTGCCAAGTGAAGGGGGATCCAGAGCTAAAACGGCTGCCTTATTACTGTTGGTCCAATCTGCCAAATCACTATACGATGTCGGATTGTTCGTATCTTCACATAAGGATATAATGATAAGATCAGTTACCTGGGGTAACTTTGAAACTGTCGTTATAACTTTATTTTTTGTAAGTTTATAGAGGGCCAGTTCTTGTTTCACTTCCACTGTATCTGCAGAAGTTATATATAATACGGTATTGACACCGTGACTTGCCAAGTGCCTTGCTGTATTTATTCCCATGGCGCCTTGTCTACAAAATGTATAAACATATTTTACATTAAAAGTAATAGTAGCGGTAAAATTTATTTCTACTATGATTTATGATTCATTTCATATCAAGTTAACCTATTTTTCCAGTTTCATACCGCAGATTTTAAGTGCTATACAGATTATATAGAAATAGGAATCTGGGGGCTTGGAATATTAAAATCTTTCAACTTATGGTATATCAGATTATAGGAATTTTCCCATTTTAAATATTCACTTTTTAGTTTAAATATTTTTATGTATTTTCCACAAATAATTTAGATGTGAAATAATTTATATATTATTTTAAGGTATACAAAATATACTTTAATTCAGTGTAACTTGGCCAGTTCTTTTAATAATATTCATCAGAAAGATACACCCATGTAATGATTAGACAAGTATTGGTGATTTTAATTGCTATACAGAAAAAAAAATGTTAATAAATCAATATTAAACTGGAATATTAAAAATGAAAGGAAAGTTAAAACGTATAAATTATATTCAGTATGTCTGAAACATGACAGTGTTAACAAAATAAAATATCTTTTATTAAATTTTTGATGATGCTTGTATACCCAATCTAAAATACATTTATTATTTTTAAGGAATTTTTTAATTTATGCTTTCGCAGATAGTTTTTTTCATGAAAGCATAACTTAAGAAAATTCTTTTGTTATTAGAAATTTGTCTTAGATTGGGAACAAAAGCTTTATCAAAACGGCAATTAAAAACATTTTAATTTGTAAAACTAGCCATTATAGTGGTATGTCCCAAACATACTGAATAAACAATTTTATACTGAACTATTAATACAGTATGTTTTTTATAGTCATTAAAATTACAAATAAAAGTAAATAATTGTTTCTCTGTGTCCCCACTGAGACCCCACGAAAAATATGCCACAACTGTAGGGTTATAATCCTCATATAAATATTTTTTTTGTAGAAGTCCCGAAAACATTTCTGGTGTATATTTTATGTCCATACAATAAATAAAAATTACGCAAGATTGGCTCTAACTGCAAAGATATTCACATATCAAGCCCCTGCATTTGTATTTCTTTATACAAGGTGGGCCAATGAAAACGAAACAGACCCGATATTTTGTTATGTTCTTTTAAGATTTGCCACTACACTTGAATTAATGTTTTACTCTAATTGCCGCTCCTTAGGTTAATTTCGTTCTAGAATTGTTTCATAATATGTTGCAATATTTTGGGGGTAATGCAGGTTTGAGGCGCGTTCAGGTAGTCAGTCAGTTTTACATCTCCAATGGCTCCGGTCGCTCGAGTCCATCTACGAGAGCCGTTACGAAATTAAAGAGTCAGCCTTCGATCTCCGAAATTCCATCAATCGGGAGACCCGTAAATAAGTCGAGTGCTGCAGGGGCGGATTTTGGGATTTTGGATGGGTGTCCATCATGTGTGAGTTTCGTTTCGCTGTTTTACCGTGGGTGAAAACAGAACTATCGATAATGTCGGATTTATAGAAACACACTGGATTTATCCCTGTAAAGGCAATGCATTGCGAATTAGCCAATCGCATTTGGCGGATTAATATCGAGCCCAGTTCCTGACCCTCTGGCAGTACCGTCGGTTCGACGATTGCATCAAAGTTCTGGGCCCTTGATGTTCGACTCCATTCCATCTTCCATCCAGTCTTCAGGGCCGTGCCTGCGGATTTTCCCGCATCTTGTGAAAATACTTCCGACATTGTGCCTGGCTCCGTCTCGCTGTTCGAAATTCAAGGTAAAGAAACTAAGTTTTTTTGTTGCAAAGAAAGTACCAGATTTTTAGTGTACTGAAAAAGAAACCCCTTTTCTTTCACGCGTAAACTTGCAAAATTCCAAGTGACTGAACCTTTCTGTTTGTAACAAGAGCGACCTTCAGTCGCAGATATTTTTTTGTATTACCAAATGTACAGGTTAATTATTGTGTTATCTGTGTAAGCTCTGACGCCATTGACCGCGTAGTCGTTTGGACACATTACGTGCGCCAACGACGGCGAGTCCTTCTGCTTGAGCGCTCAATTCAACTATCTGTAAAACAGAGTTAATCAAAATCACCTTTTTCTGTCATTCTGTTGTATTGCCAATAATTTCATTATATGTGTTTTAAAATTCAGTATATCTTTCATTATTTTGTACTTGTATTTGTTTGTGCACGAATTTTGCAAGCTTTGTATATATAGGAGGAGGCACAATAAAGGTGAGTCCGATTCCCGTAAGCTGCTGGCTTCTCGGCCTTCCACGAGGACCTACAATCAACTGGATTTGGAAGGTGGGGCCCACTAATTTTGACTTACTCTGTACACTACTACGAAGATTTCCTCCTGTAAGCGATTTTCGTGAACTCCCCCTACTCCTCTGAGCTAAGCTGTAGGCCTTTTTCCACCTATCCTGTTGCAGGTAGACGAAAAAGTTTGTTTGGGACCCGTCAATTTTTGTTTTGCGGGGAAACTTTTTGCGTTTATTTTCAACCTACCATAATTTACACCAGTAATGTTTTATTGAACAAGAAATTTACCTTAACTTTCATTTTATTAAATGTTTGAAATGTTGATCTCCAGCATCCATACAGTAGTACAGGTTCTGAAGCATTTCTGGGATAATTTGGCGGCATTCATTGTTGTTTCGTTGACACAAATCATTTAGGGATTCGGGCTGAATATTATAAATTTTACTTTTTATGTGGCCTCACAGAAAGAAGTCTAAAAGGCTTAAATATGGTAACCCCGCAGGCCACTCCACTGCTCCTCTTGACTAATCCATCTATTATTGATTAGTATTTTTTGACAATGATCATCATCGAGTTTAGTCAAGAATTGTAGTTGTGTTTTGGATTTTTGTTGTTGTTTGTGGTTTATTCTACTGCGGAAAGGGTATTGATAATTGAACTTTATTATAAAAACGGTAGATCCGCTAATATTACAGTTGAGTTATTTAATGAACAAAATCGTAACAAGCACATTAATCGAAAGTATGTTCTTGAGCTAGTAGCCAAATTTCGGGAGATGGGAACGGTGGCAAATTGAAAGCTAATCGTAGAAGCTGAAAATCGAATAGTGGGAAATCAAGCTATGGAAATTGCACTTTTGGATCACGTCCATATCGGTCCTACTTTAGGTACCCTTAAGTTGACAACAATTGCTGGCATATCCTATGCTAGCTTCTAAGAATTTTAAAACCCCATAAATTCTATCCATATAAAATCCACCTTGTCCAAGGATTAAACGAAGATGCTTTTGATACACGTTTCAATTTTTGCAAGGGTACGAGTGAACGGATAATTAATAACCCAAATTTGCCTTTTAACATTTTGTTTTTTGTGAACGGGATTATAATCACCATAATTGTCGCCATTGGGCCGATGAAACCCACACATATTCCATGAAGTTCACACTCAAAATTCTCAAAAATTAAATGTGTGGGCTGGAATTTATGGCGATCGCGTTGCTGGTCCTTTTTCTCTACCAGAAAATCTAACAGAAGAAATGTATTTCGATTTAATACTGGTAAGATAAATAAAGTGGCTTTAAAAAAACCTGCTTTCTATTCTTATTGCAGACAAAGAAACAAAGAAAACCATAGTGCAGTTAGAAAGCTATACAAGAATGGTGTTGTCATGAAAAAAAGTAAATATGTACTTTCAATTTTTAGTTAATTTACAACACTAGTTATTTCTATTTCTAGAACCACTGATGGGACGGGAGGAATTAACACCCAAGGCGAAAACTTTGTATAAAAGGGCAAGTAAATAATACTTACTAGAAAGGTATTTAGCTGTCAAAAAAAAACTGGTGATTGCAACGAAATATTCAATTACTACGATATTTTAAAAAAAATCAAATCAAGCTAACAATATCTTTAGCTTGTACAAGAGCAGCCCGAGATCCTATAGATTACTCTGTTACATCTTTTCATTACCATTGCCAAGTATTCTCAATAATTTATTAAGTTTTGTAGTAATAATTTTACGAGTTGTTTAAGTTGCGCATATGATTACATAGTCTTTAATTTATCGAATGGTTCACATATAATTAATTTAAGGTATAATTTTATTTGGGACATAAGCGAAAATTTTACTTTTAATTTTAGAGAATGTATACAGAAAGATAATCTAATTGATAGGATAATAAGCAATTTCACTTCTACAGTTCTAAATAAATATTTTAGAAAACTTAATAGAATTAGGAAGGTTAGGTAAAGAAAAGTCAAATAATGTATCTGATAGGTTGCAAAATAAAATTTTTAGTGTGTCAAACACGGTCATTGAAACGAATTTATTTTAATAATTGCATGAGCAACAACATGATTTATTTCAAGTTTCTAGTGTTTGATAACGCTATAATTTATTACAATTTTCTAGTATATGTATTTCTATAAATATGTATTTAAATAACATTGCCAATATTGAATAAAGTAATTACTTAATTTGCTGCATTGACATTTTACATTACCTTTGCTCCTGGTGGTAAAAATAATTTTTCAATAAAGAGAACTGAAGATGATCTTTAAAGTTAACTGGATTTTTAAAAAATCGAACACAATCATGTTAATACAGATGGTTCTATTATAACAGGGGTGCCTTGAAATAGTGGACAAGTTAATTTACATGTAAAAGAAACATATATGGAACTTTAAATTTAACAGGCAGAATTTCTAGTTTCTATATTAATAGCATTTCTGAGTAATGTACGGTGTAATTTTCTTTAAAACTAAATATTCTGCACATTAAATTTAAATTGAGACATTTCATATATATTTCTTTAACACATAAATTAGCTGGTGTACTATTTCAAATCACTGTTGCTATAATTATGAACCAATGGATACATTTGAAAGTAGCGGGAAATATTAGTAGTGTTTAAAACCTTTAGTACAGAACCTAATCAAAACCTGTACTACTGTATGGATGCTGGAGGTCAACATTTCGAATATTTAATAAAGTGAAAGTCAAGGTAAATTTCTTAATCAATAAAACATTACTGGTGTAAACTATGGTAAAAGTGAAAAATCATCATGAATTAGTATTGATTTTTGGCGGGTTACTATCTTTAAAAGGCATTTTCTCCAAAACTACCAATCTGAATTTGAAAAACTAGGTAGCGTTAAAACTAGAATTTAATGCCTTTTTAAATGATGTCTCATTCGCTCCCCTTTCCTATTTAACATTTTAGGGATGAAGCTCACCACCCGTAGGACGTTGAAGTAACAAGGTTGAAATAAATGCAAAAGTTTGTCCCTCAAAACAAAAATTGACGAGTCCGAGCTATTTTAAAAAAATGACGATAGCTATGAAAAATCGGGTCTGTTTCGTTTTCATTGGCTCACCCTCTATCTCTACATATATTCAACTACATATGAATGAATTTCATCAAGTCATGCAAAAGGTTCAAGCTTGGGTTAACTTGATATCGACTGACACTACTACAATATAACAATACTGTAGTTTTGTTGATATTACTTCACAGAAACAATAATATGACTCTTTTAGTTGTTCTATTATAACTTACTTGTTGGGCCCACACAAAATAACTACAGTTGGACATTGGTGCATGTTGTGAGGATTAAGTCGATGGCCTCCACCAACTAACTGAAGTGCCATTTCAGCAGCTGCACGGCCCATTAACTCAACACGCCTTTCCCAATACAAGCCCACTTGATCAGCAGCAGCCCAGAGTTTATTCCGCAGGGATCTGGATATGCTAGGAATGATCAAACCTTCATCTGTTACATATTCACAGAACTCTTGCTTGGGTACTGTAATTTGTCGATAAGTTGCTGGCAAGGAAGCCAAAACATTTTCATCATGCCTAGAAAGTTACTAATGTTTTATTTAATGTAAGAAAACTTGCACGTGCGAACACACCGATACTTATTTGTCTGTCTTCTACTAATATCTGTTTGTCGTACTACATCAGGTTTTCGCGAATTGATTTCATCCCAAATGGCTTGCTTATCAAATAGTGCCAAATTTTTTTCAAAATCAAATTCTTTGTTTATTATGTGATCTAGTGGAGACCCAAAACATAATTCATCTTTCCAGCCCTTGGTCCACTTTGCCTTTGATTTATCCTTTTTACTTTTACCGAAGGAAGTTGGTAAATCATACAAAACCATCTGCTGTTTAACATCTATATCAATTGGTTTTGATTTATTAAAATTATGAGATCCATTATGAGTACTGCTTTTATTAGGAGTTGGAATTTCAGAGCAACTCGAAGTGCGTCCTGCACGCTTAGGTATTGGCTTTGCAACTGTTACTGTGCTTTGCCCCGAGGGGTTTTCTTGTTTTTCTATTAATTGCAAATTTGCAATATCCTCTGCTCTATAAGTAAAAAGTAAATTATTAAAACAGAATGAAATTAACACTGTTGAGGAGTTATTGAGGTTAATAGATAAATAGGCTATTTTTTGACTAGTCTCTAATCTAATTGTATAGAGTTTAAATTTAGGAATATAGGTATATACTTTGATATTTTCAAAAAAAGATATTTGTTCAAAACCATTTTTTATTATACCCAAATGTTTACGTCCATTCCATATCACATCACCTATTTTATTGAAATTCTTAATTAAGAAATATAGTGTAGTATAGGAATATGTAAAAATGCATTTTCTGGGGCTTGAAATATTAATAACTTTGAAATTATAGCTTATCAAATTATGAACATTTTCACCTTCCACATGTGCATAATTTAAATAGGTGCCCATTTTCTGTAAACAATTTAGATGATTTATATACAATTTTAAAGTATATGAAACAGGCTTCCATTCAGCATATACCATGGTCAAACTTTTAAATAATTTTACAGGATACCCATAGATTTATTTAAAATAAAAACTGTAAGTTTGGTAGTGGCAAATGTTTATATTTTGATAAGCTATAACTTCAGAGCTATTAATTTTTTAAGATCCCAACTTGGTGTTTTTACATATTTTTATACTGTACTACTTATCCATGAATTTCATTAAAATCGGAGGTTTGAAGCTTCAATGATTAGTTGATGTGGTATTGGAACGACCCATATGCCAAAATCCTACCTAATTGTAATTTCTGAAGTTAAACATGGAATTCCATCACAAAACGGCTTTGTCAACGTAATTTGTGTGCCGGAGGCTGTAGAAATTTCTCCTTGATATGTTCCTCGATTTTCAGTTTCGATAGATACCATGCATCCTATCCACTGAGCCATATTTACCGTATTTAGCGAATCCGTAAAACTTTTTATTATTCACTGTCAAACTACTACTTTCTTTTTTAGGGAAAAAATTATAAATGCACGATTATAATTTTTTACACAAGTTTGGAACAGCTGCTTATATTCACCACTAGACTACTTGACAAATTGAAATGAATAGGTTATGTTAGCTTTCGCCCATGACCTTCACTGGGTTTCCCGTTGATTCAAAATTTTATTATTTAATAAATGAACCATTGTCCCAGTATAATATGTACCTATCTTCACAAGGCTGTGCCAGGTTGTGCTTACATTGTACGTGTGCTAATTACCCACTGTTATTAATTCGTAATTTTGGTAAGATTATTATTTCTAATTTTGAATTTCTTTCTTTTATTTAAAACATCACACAATTTACGTTTCGATTGCAACATACGTGTAAAACGTATGTAAAGTAGTCATACAAAACAAGCATTTAAAGAGTTTACATGTACAGAATTTGACAGCCAAATTAATTTTTCTTTTGTGTGGGGTGATTTACCGTTACCATAACCACCACAATCAAGAAGGCAAGAACCAAATGTTCTTTATTCAATAAAGAAGTAATTAATCTTTCGAAAATTGTGTGTCCCTAGCCTGTATTGAAGGTGTAGATACATAAAATTGAATGTTGAAACATTTAATAATAATAAGTTATCCAAAATTAAAGACACAAATCAAATACATTCATATTTAAAAAATCCTTTGTCCTTGTTATTGTAGAATTTAAAAAAATGGTGCTGGCTATCAATCAAGAAACATTCGATGATGCTGTTAAAGAAAACATTGCAGAATTTGGCATGTCTACAGAAGAAGCAGTAGATGATGCGGTGAAGCAATTCGAAGCCCAAGTAAGTATAATTTTTTTGTCATGAATGTGTCCTTTCTGATAATGGATTTTCAACTTTAAGCAGTGCTTCTGAAATTAGCTCAGGTGCAATAATAATAACATCTGTCGATTAAATTAATACTTTATAAATGGTTAATTAAAAGGCATTGCAGTGTTTCAAATCTAAACACATCAATTTCTGTTTGACAAACAACCGTCATATAAATAAAGTAAAAATATTGTGCCTGAGTCTAAAGAGACGCTGGGAAAACACATCCTAGATCTCACCCAATCAAAATCAACCAACAATCATTGTAGTTCAAAAATAACATAATATATTTGAATTAGTAGAGACTTAGTTAGGATGGTAAGTTGGAAGTAGCTGATAGGGTTTCAAGGTTTTTAACATCCTACTTACACAGGTGAAGTAGCTGGAAAGTACACATTACATAACACTACAAACGAAAACAGAACAAAGTTGTGTAACTTTGCAGCAGTGATGAACTTAACGAGGAGCAGCACAAAATTTCACCACAAGTCGATGTATAAAGAGATATGGTTAATAACAGGCTCAAACAGGGGCTATCAAATCAATCGTGTGCTAATATCAAGGAATAGAGCAACCTCACTAACAGATGTAACAACATTCAGGGGGGCCAACACAGACTCCGATCATTAGTTGGTAGTAGACATGAAAAACAAAAAATTAAGATTGAGAGGAAGATGAACAAAAATGCAAGATGACGGGCAATAAAGAAAATTCAATATTGAGAACATCAAGAAGGAATACTAAGTGAATTGAATAAAGAAATGAATAAGGAATAATCAGTGAAAATGTGAACCAAGAATGGAAAAAATTAAAGAAGAGATTAAAGCGTCAATAGAAAAAGCTATAGGAAATAATAAAACAAAAGAGGAAGAGGAAAAGAATTGGAGATTTATACAGAAAAGGAAAAAGAAGCAGCAAAGTTACGTAAACGAAGTAAGATAAATGGATAGATAAAGCAGTGGAAGAAATTGAGGCAAGTATTAGAATAATTACTAACATGAAAATTTTGTATAATAATATTTAAACCAGAATAAAAATTAGAAGAATGAAAAATACTACAGGCGAGGTAGAATACAACTAAACAGAGATCAAAGAAATCTGGAAACACCATTTTAAAAAGCTGATTATTAAGATGGAAGCTGAAGAACAACTGAACGAATTGATAGAAGACGAAAAAGAAAGAATGTGCACAAGTGACTGAAAATATAGAAATGAACAAAGCACCTGGCAGATGAAAGAAGCGGGAAGAAAATTGTCTGAGAGGATATACAACTAATGCAAGAAGTATGGCAAACAAGAAAAATGCCTGAAGAGTCAGAAAATGGAGTTTATGTAGCTGTAATGAAAAAGGGCGATCAGAAAAAATGTCAATACTGTAGGGGAATCACCTTACTGAATTCGATTTATATAATATTAACAGCACTCATCCACTGATAGTAAAATAATGAAGTACTGCTTAGAGACTATCAATGAGTGTTCAGACCAGGAAGATCAACGTTAAAAAATGATACAAATATAACATAGAGATACATATCCCATTTGTTGATCTCCAGCAAGCATTCGATAAATTCGACAAGAAAAGCCTAAGCCGAGATATGAGAGATTTAAATATTTCACAGACACTAATTCAAATGGTGGTGGAGGGTTCAACAACAATGGTCAAAGTATGGCAAAGATATGCTCTTTCAGCATCATTATTTATTATAGTCCTAGAAAGTATAGTCAAGAAGGTAAATGGGCACGGAGCATTACACTGTAAACAAATGCAAATAGTTGCCTATGCTGACTATCTAAATATAGTAGCGAGAAGCAGACAAAAAACTAATAGAAGAAGAAGCTAGTAAAAGAGGACTTAAAATAAGTGAAGAGAAAACAAAATAAGTTATGTCAAAGAAAAATAAATAACCACCAGAACATAAAACAGAAAGTACACTTTCTAGGAAGTGCAATCATTCAAATCTCTAGGGATGCAAATAGGTAGCAGAAATGAAAGGAGTCATGGAATTAAAGGCCCAATACAAGGGATTAATAAAACCGATAGTAATATATGCAGCAAAGACATGCAACACAAAAGACGAGGATGAGCAACTAAGAAGATGGGAACGCTAGACAATGAGAACAATCTTAGGGATGAAAGATGAATGAGGACGAGTACAGATCCAAAATGAACTGCAACTACTAGAAGACATGCAAGTATTGTCAGATTAATAAAAGCACAATGTCTGCGATGGTTAGGTCATATAGGTAATTAGAACTGAAAAGAGTAGAATGATAAAAGTTATAATACAATGCAAACCTACAGTAAAAAGATACAAGGGAAGACTGAAGATAAGATTGGAGCAATAGAGTCATGGACGGAAAGAAATTGAGAGGAAGCGAAATCACACAGAAATGTATAGTCCACCCCAGGAAATGGATTACGAGTGCTCCAGAAAGGAGCAACCAAAAATTCTGTCAGGAATGCAAAACCTTATACATATATGTATAGTTACTCTCTTATACATTAGAATTTGTGAAAAAATAAGTTGTGAACTAAAAGAACTATGAAAAATTAAGAAAGTTGAATAAAATTGTATACGGTAGTTGCTTTGTAAGTAGTAATATGTTGGACATAAAAGATAATAATATGCAATCATGTGTACATAGTGAGTCAATTTTAAGGTAATCATTGTGACAATCTTTATAATAGGACTATAGACAAACTATTCAATATAAGTTAATATACACAAAAAGTTACTACATAATTATGTTCATGTAGGTGCATTTTTATTAATGGATCCCTAAAATTAGATTTTGTAGAAACTTAAGTAACTCATTGGCCAATTTAGGTGAAATAGGGTATGCAAAGCAGCCAAGTGTATTTGTTTGTATGCAAAAGAGAAATTTAATAAAAAGCACTGAAGGATGCCTGTTACAGGTAAATAAGATTTCGTTTTTTTTTTATGGTAAAGTGCTTGTCCATCTCTTAAAAATTTTTATAGGTAAAATAAATATAGAATTGAATAAAAAATGTATACTTGCAATTTTTTCGTAAAATTTTTTGTTGCTATTTCAAATTCTGAAAAATTGAGTTGCCACTTAAATGTGGATATTTCCTATTACATGTGGTGTAAGCTCTCAGGGTGGATGTGGAACAACAATTAAAAAAGTTAACATGAACATTTGTCTGAAATGCTTCATTACGCAGTTACACTACTATAGGTGATTCAAATTAACTTTTCCCACGCGCACACAATCAGCTGTTTTAGGTGAAACACAGTCTCACTCGCCAGCAGGTTCTAAATAAATCGTGATTTAGTTTAGAATTAGTGATTTAGTGAATGTGTGTATTTTTTGTTCTTGTTCGATTTTGACCGTAATTATGAGTGACAATAATTTATTTATAATTATTATTTATATTATATTTATTATTTATAATGCGAGTAAGTTCGATTCGACAGCACAGACAATTAGAACATTGTAAAAAAATTTCTGTACAATCAATAACGACATTTTTAAACTTACTGAAACATGTAGGTAGACTTGCTAAAATTTCAGCACGCGTAGGAAAATAAATTGTAGGACTAAGTACTACGTACAGGACATTCAGCATAGTATAAAATATGGTTTTACACGTTTGTGAAGATAAACCACCAAACAATATGCTTGAAACAACATACGATGAGTTATTTTTCAACTTAATGAAAGTCAGAATGATTCTATCCCGAATAGTTAAAAGATCCTGAGGTCAATTATTTCAGTTAGATTAGGCCAAATATGTTCACTACTGCAACATTTCTAGCTCCCGCTTTGGGAAAATAATTGGTTAAGGCACCTTTTGCTTTTAGAATCGCAATTAAACACTCAACAAAACGTTTTGTCATTGCTTTCCTTCTTTGGGGGAAACTCCATTCTTCAAGTATTGACGTTTTAGTTGCTTAAATATATTACACGAATGTACCTTACAATAATTTATCAAAACCAAGTGATTATATTGGAATTGTCACTAGCGCCTGTGTTTCAGGAGTTCATCACAATTCCGCCAGACGGCGTATTGCTTAGCTTGAATCGCCTATACACCTGTATCTTTGTAACAAGGCATTTTTGGATGCAGGTTTATATTAACTTTTTCTTAGTTTTGATGAACCGAGGTTTTAAAACACATAATATGAAGTGTCCAAACTTTTCTGGCAATGTCATTTGTCAAGTGAAGTATAATAACTGTAAAATAGTGCACTATGTGAATAAAATACAAGAATAATTTTTTCTACAAACGTCAGTAAAAGTTTAATTTGTAACGCATGCTGTCAGTGTCTAAAATGTCATTTTTTTTAAATTTATTTTTGCCAGTTCAACAAAGACAATGTTATTCATGGCATTGATGATAACAGTATATAAACATTAGCAGTAACATATTGTTAATATGATATAGAAAAACATAGTATTTTTGATTAACATAATTGAATGACTTTTATCTTATTAGCTAATCACTGTCGGGATCGGGTAAACACAAGTCTTGGGGTAGTTTGCGCTTAAGTCTGCGATGGATATTTCGTCTGCCAATATTGTAATGAATAGCGCCGTCGCACTCGCGAATGTTTTCAAAGAACTTGCTAGCACTTGCGGTGATATACGTTTGGACTGTTGGTACATCTAGTTCATAATGTAATTGTTCGTTGCGGATGTACCAGGGGGTATTCATTGCTATCCGGAGAATTTTATTTTGAAGACGTTGCACTTTTAATATATTGGATGTGGCTGTGTTGCTCCAGATTGGTGGTGCATATAGTATCAGTGGCTTTATTAGTGATTTGTACATCAGGATGGCACATTTAGACTTGAGTGATGATTTTTTGTTAACAAGAGGATACAGTTGAGCTAGCCTCGCGTAGCCTTGGTTGAGCTTGAGGTTTACAAGAAGCTTCCAAGTTAGTCGTGTGTCAAGCTTATACCCCTAGGTACTTGACTGCTGCGTCAGTGGGATTCCATGGAATAATGTTATGGTTAATTATTAGATTGGGTGGATTTCTGATACGCCTTAGAGAGAAAATTTTTACTTGACACTTATCAGGATTAATTTGTAAATTCCATTTGTTGTACCACGAGCATAATTTGTGTATTGCATTCTGCAATTTATTGATGGCTTGGCAAATGTCATTTTAAGGCACTGGTGTTAATAATAGTATATTCTTCAACGAGTGTAGAATGACAGCTATTATAGACAAGGATGAAAATCCTGTCACGAGCCGAAGGCGAGTGACAGAATCATCCGAGTGAATAATAGCTATTCTACACGAGTAGGAGACTATACTTTCTCTACGACTATTTCATAGGAAGTTACAATTTTTGGTCCGAATCAGTATAATAAAAATTTTGCTTTAGATGGACGTATGTCGGTTCGCAAGCCACAACCACTTTACGCCGTGTACACCATTGTGTACTGTTTCTGCGATTTCTTCGGCAGTAAATTAATACACGTCGTTTTCGCGGTTTCCGTTATTTCTGGTGGCGAACATATTTCAGCGTTTTCGCTGTCTGAATTATTCATACCTAGTTTTTACTGTTTTTACGAATACGAAAATTTAAAACAGTTTTTGGCAGTTACTTCAAAAACAAGTGGGAGATACCAAGCGCTAACATGCCACGCCCACTAGCTTCCGGTTCCGCAATTTATCGTTGGATTCTGATACAGAATCCCACTGAAATAGAGAACAGAATCCAACGGCAACGGAGAATATCTATCATTCTTCAACTAAAAAGGTATATGTAACGAATACATTATATTATAGTCGTAGAGAAAAGTAATTTACTTCTAGCACTGGTGCTAGAAGTAAATGACGTGATTTACTATTAACACTGGTGCGATATTATAAAAAAAATTAAGAAATTTTAAATCAAAAGAATATTTATTTACTTAATTAAATGTACAGTTAGAGAAACTACAGTTAGAATAAGTGATTCCATGGTCAATCTGGTAGCTGAAGTAGTAATTATTTCTGTGAAGCTTGTACCAGGGTAGGGAGCAATGTTATCTGCCGAAGTTTTGAACAAAATTTGGCCCACGATGATCTTCTTGTTTTGTAACGAGTCTTCTATATAACCCTCCCCTACTGTACTGGACTTCCATCCAATGTGTCTCTTAATTGTAGTAAGATTAGCACCAGCGTCTGCCAACAAACTAGCGGAAGATCGTCGGAAGCAATGTCCAGTATAAAGATGAGAATCAGGCAAATTTAGAAATTCAGCAATATTGGCAGGCATCTTACCAAATGTGTTGATTCCAAGTGGAGTCGTGGCACATTTATTTTTAATGTATTTTATGAAAATTCTTGAATGATTAGTATTCGCTGGACGAAGGGCTATGGACTTTTTATAATAGTTCAAATATAATGTACCAGTAATAACGAATGTTCGTTGCACATTAGTTTTTGTGTCTGGTGTATGCACAACTAGTGAAGTTCCCAAATCTTCGATATTATTGTGTCAAGTTGTACAGTTCCTCGCGACGACAGGCTCCAAATACACCGAAAATTACGGCAACCTTCTGCATGAGATGTGTTTCATCCTGCGCTTCTGCGAGAAATTTGTCGATTTGTTCAATACTTTCGACTTTTTCGGCCGATATCCTTCTCCCTTTCGCTTCAAAAAAGCAACAAGTTTGTAATATTTGCTTATGTCCTGATTATTTATGTTCATCATCGCCTTCCACATGGAGTAATTTGACCAAAGCGTTGACGATTTCCATATTTTGGACTTTTCTTCAAAGTATGCCAAAAGCACTTTTTCGCTGAACTTGCCACTGACATTTTTCAGATCACACCATCTCAAGAAACGATTGTACGAAAACTGGTACTGTTGCTTTGACTTATTAGGCAATAACTCGAAAGTTACTTTAGCAGCTTCTTCGATTTCCGCCAGGAGAAATTTATTTTCTTGATCACTTTCCATGTCACGAGATTTGAAGTTACTTGTCAACAAACGATCGAATTTTCATTACCTTAGCAACAATAAACTTCATGAATAATTGGATTTCAAAATGATATTTTGTAAATTTAATAACGTAAGAAATGCATTGATTTGTACTTTTAATGGTGTTTGTAGAAAAAATAGAGTATGAGATATGTGCTAAAGGTTATTTTAATTTGTTCGAACTTCCCTTCTCACAAAATAAAATGTCACTTTTAGCATTTATACAGGGTTCTAAAAAAAAGTGTCACCACTTTGAGGAGTGAAAGTATGACTCAAAATATGACGAAAAGTTTTAATAAACGTGGGTCCGCAAATGGACGGTTTCGGAGTTAAGAAGCATTTTGCGTTTACACCACTTTTTTATTATGTACAAACAAACAAACAAATAATTATAATGTAATTTATGAACAAACAGCAAAGGCAAAAAGTCAAATGGGATGTTCAAAGTGTTCTCCCTCCATTTCAAGGCAGGCATGACATACATCTCCGCCGCATAGACATTCGAACTCTTTCGAAAACCCCCACACTGTCTCGGATTCGATGGCATCCCTGATCTACTCGTTGCTGCAGCTCATCGAAGTCGTTTACAGGTGTAGAGTACACTAACGCTTTCAAATATCCCCAAAGAAAGAAATCAAGGGGGTTTAAACAACAATCGAAAAATGCGCCGGAGCACCATCGTGCTGGAACGACATTTGTTGCGTTTGGTTCAAAGAAATGTCGTCTAAAAGATTACCCAGTGTGTTCTGCAGAAAGTTTAGGTAACCAGCGCCTGTGAATTGGTTTGGTAAAACAACTGGACCCAGTAAATTGTCGCCGAAAATATCCATCCAAATATTCAATGAAAAACTTACGTGATGTTTGGATTCCATAATAGCATGGGGATTTTCGTCGACCCACACATGGGTATTGTGGAAATTTAACACTCCATAAAATGAATATTGGCAAGAAAATTGTGGTCCTCGGCATCATTGCGTAGAAACCAGCGGCAAAAAACCAAGCGTGTTTGATGACCAGGTGGATTTAGGGGCTGCGCTCGTTGTACATGGTATGGGTGAAGCTGCTGCTCGTGTAGGATTCTCCAAACAAGAGGATTACTAATTCCTACCTTGACTGATATTCTCCACAAACTTGTATCCGGATTCTGCTCTACCCGTGCTAATATTGCCACTTTTGCCTCAGCAGTGCACACTGACCTTGGTCTCCCGGAATTATAGGACTGTTTCCCAAATGAACCGGTATCACGCAATCTTTGGTGTAGTCTTACAAAACAGCGAACTGAAGGGATCTGGCAATTGGGATGAGCGTCAACATACAGACGTAGCGCTTCTCTGGCATTCCCATTAGCACGACCATACATGAAATGCATATTGGCTAATTCAATGTTAGAGTAAACAGGCATAGCGAGAATTCGAATTGTGCACTAACCACTGAATGTCAACCTGTATGACATACGATAAGAAAAAAAAAGATAAGCGAAAAAATGCACAACTGCTAGAAAAAGGAAAAATCCTTTGTATATCCGAAACCGCCCATTTGCGGACCCACGTTCATTAAAACATTTCGTCATATTTTGGGTCATACTTTCACTCCTCAAAGTTTGTGACACTTTTTTTAGCACCCTATATATCATAAATAACTATTTTAGTGAATTAAAGTCTGCTTTAAAAAATAGAAAAGCCAAAAAGTTACTGTAGGCCCATTGTCTGAACAGTAAATTGGTCAATTTGGGTACTAAATTTCATTCAAATCAGTTAAGACTATCTTCAAATATGCAGAAGAAACTATTTTTAGGGGCCAGTAAGTCAGTTAATAATCGAAGTTGGGGAAAAATGAAGATATGTTAAGAATTTACTCCAAAACTTTGCATTTTGTCAAACTCTGGTGAAATAATAAACACATTGTCAGTTGCATGCAGATTATTTTTACTTCTGCCAGCGCATAATAAGAAACCGGGAAGCAAATATTTTCTTTTATGTTAATATATCTAGTCAAATGAAGCATGAGCAAAAGTGCTAGAATATGTTTCTGCTAATAAAACATTTACAGGAAAATTAATTCAAAATTATTTCAAATTTCAAGTTTATAACAAAATTTACTAACTGAATGTTAAATACGCTTTAGAAATATAATTATAATAACAACAGTATGGTTCATTATCTGGGAGATTCTTCTTGGAATTAGCCGACTAGCATGAAAATTCCCAATGCATCTGAATTTTATTTCGTGATCCATCTTATATGCTGGCGAGGGTGATCTAAAAAATGGTCTCGAAAATGGATTCAGTTATCCCCACAAGCTGATTAATGAATATCTTCCCATACTTATAACAGGTGATCAAAAAGTTTTCAAATTAGGTAGGGCTATGAAATGTTTTTGCATGTCTGAGCTTGAACTATATACAAATGCCAATTTAAACAACTGTCCAATTAAAATAATTTATTCACCTGCGGTTTTAAAATGCGTTTTATTGCGACGAGATACGCTTTCAGGATAAGATCACTTTGCTTGTGTTTACAGTCGAAGAAATAAACAAGGTAACATGACGGCTATTACATGCCTTGTAGCATTCACAGCCAACCCTAATTTGAAAACTTCAATCGCCCGTTATTTTATTCCTAGGGTCCTGAATGTATTACAGATTTTGTTCGGTAAGTTACTACTTTAAATCTGTATGTGTCATGCCACAGTGGTATGTGGCGCATTATGAAATCCTACTGGGGTTTGAACTACTTTAGATGTGCAAAATTCATAATAAGGGCAGTCAATATTGCATAAACATAGAGACTGCATTCACAGCTACAAAAAGTGAATAGTGGGCTCTGTATTTAAAAATAAAAACATACATGTCTGTCATATTTATTATTTGCTATCTTATGTGTAGCTGTTTTAAATATTTATTTGCAAGCTGACCTAGCCATAATATTATTTTCAGGGAGTTGATTTGAGTAATATAATAAAGAATCTAATGCTATCTAAACCTGGTGACACTCACCCAGTTAGTGCTGCTATTACTACGCTTGGTAATCTTGTTAAAGCCAACCCTCCTTCAAAATCTGGCGAATACCAAGAACAACTGGCAATTATAAAAAGTGAATGTGATAAAGGACTTGAGTATAGAGTTCTTGCGGGTAAGTTAATTATAATTGAGTACTGAAATATTACATTTATATAAAATATATGTTTTCAGGTAAAGAAGGTGCTTATAACGTAATTATGGATGTAATGTTAGAAAATGAAAAGGATGTAGAAGTGACAAAACAATGTTTAAAAACTTTGATATCCCTTATGACTAAGCAACCTGATTTACTAAATGATAAGGGTGTTGAAACTATAATTGCTTTTCTTGATAAACAGGAAGATCCTGAGATACAAAAATTGCTTCTTAAATGGGTAAAAGAATGCTGTCTAATGCACGAGTTAAATAGGTAAAAAATGTTAAATTGGTAATTGTACTACTTTATAAAATTTTAAAATGCCAAGTTATTTGTCTTTGTTTTGAATGTAATTGTTATTTCAGACAGCATATTTTTAAAGCTGGTATACTGGATCATCTGAAACCTTTGCTGGAAGGTTCCAGTGTAGCAGTGCTCCGTGATACATTGGCGGTGTTACGATCTCTAGTTTTGGATGATGATGTTCGAGTAGAGTTTGGTAAAGCACATGAACATGCTCGTGCTATTGCTAGCGATACTCTATGCCACATTACTATTCTACTTTCAAGTAAGTATGCAAAAATTTATTAACGATGTTTGGCATTTGAAAAACACCTGTTTTGTATATTGAAAACATTAGGTGAAAAGACACTTGTATTGTGAATATTATACATTTTAGAAGAGGAAGATTATTTGCTACATTTTGAAAGATTACCTAACACCAGAAAAGATAGTAACAACTGAATAGGAAATCTAATGTACTGTCCATTTAAGTGACTGAATATGTACATTAAAATTTAGCATGGATGGTGTTTCAAAAATGTTTCCGTAAATAGTATGTTACACAAATATATAAATCTCCTGTCCCATTGTTAACATTTTTACAAAAAAATTCTTAAAAGCGATTTTTACAGTGGGGCAACAAGTAGTTTGTATATTGAAATCCTGTAGTGGATAAGATATCTGGACCATAAATCTTGGTGTTCCGTAAATGTATGGTTAACCATTTTATTGAATCTTGTTTAAATAGTGAATTTCTAATTGGTGTGATCTAGCTAAATTTTCTTTTATGCATCTGTGAAACCATGTTTCTATGGTAATTTTTAGAAAAATGATACTGCTGCATCATGGAATCAAGGTATCCCTTCTTCTACAAGGTCCTCAATTATGATCCACCAGATTTTTTCTTTTATGGCTATGTGTAGAAAACACTATTAAAGGAGCAGAAATTACTTAATATAGTTGTGCCAACCAAACAAGTAGTGCCGGTATCATAAAATAAAAAAAATCCAGAATGTAATTAGTCATTGCAGGTTATTTTTTTACTTTTTTTTATATATTTACTTTTTAAATTTAGTAGACAACAGTAGGTTACCACAAAGCCCATGTTTTTTTTTAATAATTAACAAATTTAAAAAAAAAATTATATTTTATAGCAGAACTATTGTTATGTGTCGTTACGTTGGTATTAAATCCAACATGTTTATACTTTGCTGTCAGAAGTTATTGCAACTGTCATTGAAGGTTGGTTGTTCGTAGTTTTCTCCTTGTAAATAATTTGTTTATTTACTGCTATAAAAAGAGTTCTAATTAGAACTTACCTACATTGTATTTTTGTACACGTTTACAAAATGCCGAAACCTTTAAGCAGACAGTCGAAACAACTTGTCGCAAGTTTGATAACCTATTTTGAACGTGAACGATATAATAATGGTCCACTTCTACCTTTAAATGCTGTCAGAGAGGTAATATTAACTTCTACCACTAGACTATGTTTTTATTTTAATAATTATTAGCTGCACTGGTTTCTACTTGCTTTATATTAAATTAAAATGTAAATATTTGAGGTTACGTCCGTGTGTTTGTTTTTCCACTTTAAACTGTTTTAATATAAATATACACATAAAGGTTGTGACGTCATAAAATTTATATATGATGTGCATTTCCTGATTGGCTGGCACAACTATATAAGGATAATTATAAAAGGCCACATTTCCCAACGCATCTCCAAAATTCTGGAAAATGTGCAAACGGATCGAATGTTACCTGGGAGTAAAAGATCATTCAATTTGAACATTGACCTTGTATTTTGTATTTATCTTTATATCAAACTGTTAACATTTACAAATCTATTTACTTTATAGGCTGTTTGTAGTAATAGTTACCTCCTGCAATGGAGCTTTTTTTTATTTTCTTAAATTGGGGTAATAACTATTTTTAGCTCAAACTAGTTATCTTTAAAACCATTGTATTTTGCAATTTGTAAAATAGTGACACTAAATCATCTTCGAAGTCATAAAAAATTATATTACAGAAAAATTTGCGCATATCGCAAAAGGAAGAAAGGAATTAAAAAAAAATGGAAGTGAGGGAAAAACGAACGTTGGGATGGGAGCTAATGGGAGTCAGGAAAAGGCGAGAAGGGGAGAGAAAAAGTTAAAAAAGGAAAAGAGGGAGAAGAAAAAAAGGGGGTAAGAGCATAAAAGAAATGAGAACAGAAAAAGAAAGGGTTGAACAGAAGCAAAGTCGGGTGAAGGGAGGAAGTGGTTCGCAATTTATTTTATAACAGCGAGTGCTGGTAGGTACAAAGTGTGCGATAACTTTTGACATTCGAGGAGATTAGGTGACTTTAAGGTGTGGGTGGTCTTATGGCAGCGCCATCCGGCGGACAAGAGTCGGAAACGCGCTAACGCGCATTTCCTCTCCTTCTGGAACACTGCCTCACACCCGTATCTTTGCATTATTGACTTTAAACATTCACCACAGGCCAGGTAATCAAGATATCGTCTTCGGGTTTGTTTTATTTAAATTGATATATATCCACCTATCTTTCGTATAAATATAATTAGCCGACCGTTTTTAGCGCCGCCTCACCAACAGTCGGAACGTCGGTTATTTTTACTCTTGAAAATTCCAATATCATGTTTTGAACAGGGGTTTTTATGAACGGGTGACCGGATTCGGTCGGTTCCATGGTACCCCACAGACTCCCATGGGTCTTCAATGTACCTGCAAAAGTGGGCCGACCCTGTTGCCATACCAACTGATCGACAAGAACCAACTGGTACCCTACAGAAATAGGTTTTTTGAGGTTATGTCCATCCGAAAGGTTTCAGACTGGAGTCGCACTTATACACCGTTACATCCGGTCCTTTGACGCGTCGGGGTGTTCCCCTAACCCACCTACGGGCCGAGGTATTGCCAAGAGAAGAAAAAATTTTGCAGACAGTTGACGGCCATCCGGAGACTCCGACGACCAAAAATGAAAAATCGCCGGAAAGTCCGCGCCAAACTATGCAGTTCCCTATATCAGTTTCACCCCCCTAAAATTTTTTTAATTTTAGCGCCGACCTGATTTTTGAAAATTTCATTTTTTTACAATTTTCGGCCTATTTTCCTCTCCCGCGTGATTTCACAACCATCCAAACTCGATAAATCAGCGAAGTCGAACTTCACTCCACGGCGGACCTTCCGACGCCTCTCTGCCCAAAATCGACCGTCGGATGCGCAAATGGCGGCTGTTTTGAAATTTTTAAAAACTCCGAAATGTCCCGACTTTACCCCCCCCCCCCGCCGGAAGTTTTCGTCATTAGTTTATAGACGGTTTGTGTAAAATATTATTAACAAACTTATGTTAATCACTTTATAAACATGTGCTACCGGAGCGATAGATTTTTATCAGCAGATAGATGCGGTTTACACATTCAGTGATTTTGAATAACAAAGCTAGAGCTTACATAAAATTTAAGTATTAAGTTAGTGCCTCCTGCTTGTGTACCAAATTTGAAATAAATGACTTCATATTTGTGGAAATCACTATAAAAAAAAAAAAATTATTTTAATCCATTAATTTATTTTTTATTCCAGAATTTAAAACTGAAGAACTTTTATTGAGCGATGTAATGTCAACATTGGCTGCATTGCTTGTAAGAAATGAGTTTTGTAAGAAAGTGGAAGAGGCTGGTGGACTGGATATGATGAAAGATGTGATGATTGCTTTGTATGATAAAGAAGTAAGTTCCCTAAAATTTAAATGTAATTGTTAAGAGTGGCTGGGTAAAGAATAGGGAAGTTACAGATTTACAATGTAATTTTTCTTGTTTCAATTTATTTTTGTATGACTTTGAATTATTTATGCCTCTATAGTTTACACTTGTTATCAGCATTTTACTTTCAGAAACTGATACGGCAGTGTTTTAAGCTTTTAAAAGTGTTGGCTGGCAATGACGAAGTCAAAACTCGAATAATTCAAAAAGAATTGGCACCTATCATTGCTTCTTCATTACACAGACATAAAGTGAGTATAAAATTTATCAGGTGGGCACAAAACCAATGCTGAATTGTTAGTAGAAGCAAAAATTAATTAGATATTTAACATGATATGTAATTTGTATTTTGATTTGAATTGCAATAAATTCAAGTATGATGACTGACTTCTTTGATTTTAAGTTAGTAATACTAAAAAATTATTTGCCGTAGAATTCTCCACAAACTGCTATAACAGGTCTGGGATGTATTGCAGCTTTAACTTTAAGGTCTCCTGAGAACAGCAAGATTATGTTTGAATCAGGTGTTCCAGAGGTAATTGTTGAGAGCATGAAATGCCATCTGGACGATGCAAATGTACAGGTAATAAATATTATACATTGATTTCTACCAACCTATTTGTTTTTAACCAAGAATGGTATTCGGTGGCTCTGAAAAATTGAAAACCACAGAATTCCAAATAAATAATATGAGAAGTGTAGAAGAAATACTTATCAGGGTTTTTCTAAGTCGAGGATATAAAATATAATAATATAAAAATGTTATTTTATAGAAAACTGGAAGTTGGGCTATTAGAAATATGGTCTCTCGAAGTCGTTATCAATCCCAAAAGTTCTTAGAATTAGGGGTAGAAGAAATTCTTGTAAAGGATATGAAGAAGTTTGCAAACTGCGAATATGATATTAAGTCCGCTCTACGTGATCTTGGCTGTAATGTTAATCTCAAAGAGGAATGGACTGGCAAGGGTGGAATGATCAATTCAGAATCAAAAAAGAAATAAAATGCCAATGTTAATCCTTTTATACTATTTGTATTTTAAAACTTTTTTATATTTTTACACACCACATTGAATTAATAATTAATTTATTTTTAATTATATTTTTATTAATTATTATTATTATTAATTTACTAACTGTAAATTAAATATTGACATTAATATAATCAGGTTATAACAAAAGTATTTTGTTTAATTTGATTTTAAGTAGAAAGTAAAACCGTTTCATAAAAATGCCTTAAGATAAATAAGACTAATAATTTTCACTAATATTTGCTTGAGATGCATACAACTAGTCAAGATCTAAGTTGTATGGGAGATGTGCTGCCCATGAACAGAGACCATTTGGAGTAAAAAATGTGCTACACTCGTAGCTATACTTTAATTAGGCACAGTTAATAAAATGAACTAAGTGCAGCCAACACCTGCATATTTACATCTTTATTTTCTCCCAGCTTGAAATTAATTCCTTGCTGTCTGCTAAGCAAATGTTTTCCGCTACTAACAAATTTTTGTGACAATACATTTTGCTCTCGCCTATTTGATTTGTATCTTATCTAGCTTGGGTATTATTCAACTTCAAGTGATACCATGACACCACTTAACATGCGAAAATGTGTGGGTTGTACCTGAATTGAACTCCTTGCAGTTTGCTAAGCAAATGCTTTCTGCTGCTGATAACAAATTTTTATCACTGTACATTCCAGTGGCGGCTCGTGAGTTAAGAAAGAGGGTGGGCACAAGAAAAAACTTACCTATTTTTTGTACATAAAATCCATTCTCCTATTTTTCATGCTGGAAAAGACGTCTATGACTTTGTTGTCAAAATCCGGGATAGACTGGACGAACTTCTTTTCTACCGATAGGACCGCCAATGCGTTCAGTCGATCATCTGACATTGTGCTTCTCAGAAAAGTTTTAATGCGTTTGAGGGTGGAAAAACATCGTTCACATTCTGCTGTCGACATGGGCGTTGTACAAATAATATCCAACAGTTTGTATGTTTCCGTCAAAACCTTTTTTAGGTTGTTGTCTGCTATGAACACTAAAAGTGGCAAAATACCACCGACGTCACATATCATCGCGCTCATAAATTGCTGAAAGTTCACTTTTCAATGTTACACTGTCCAACATAGGATAAGATTTCACAGTTTCATCAACATATTTTTGTGGAAATGCATGCCTATACCAAAGACCAAAAGCGTTCAAAAATTTGTCCATTAAACACTTATCGAATAATAACAACCATTTGCTGATGATTAGAAGTGTCTGTAGTTTCATCGGTCTCCAAAGCAATGAAATTTGCAGATTTAATTTCTTTTAATATTTCCTGCTTGTAAATTTGCAACATTGCATCTAGCAATTCGTTCTGAATAGTTTATGAGGCGCCTTTAAACATTTGTGAACCTTTCATATGTATTGCAAGCACAGCGTCTAATTCGGCAGCAAAGTTGATTAACCCTGCATAAATTCCTAGATTTTGTGACCTTAATGTCTAATCGTGACGTCGCAACGCCAGTTCAAAGGCGCCGCAAAATTTAATGCACATAATTAACCGGCGCAAAATATGACGATTTTTTTCCACGTCTTCGTTATACTTAATTTTATGTAGCAAATAAGCACCCTGTAGTTGTTCACGGATGTCCACTTTGCCAAAAACACTAAAATCCATGCACGCATTCATGTGAGAAACGGAAGATTTGTGTTTCTTTGCCCTCTCTGCAATGTGTTTTAAATCATTCACCCCTTGTTTATTCCACGCACTAACCTCTTTCTTAAAAATTAAGCACATAAAACAAAACAGTTTATTTGTTACTGAATATCCGCACATCCAATCGTATTTTTCATAGATATTCTTGTTGAATTTTCTATTGTACGTTCGGGTTTTACTTGTCGAACTGTAGTTTATCTGAAGATCAGGAATATGCCTTCCTTTCTTCTTAATTAAAAGTTTTTCCTGAAATGATAGCGGGTTTTTTAAAAGATTTTGCACATAGAGGGTGCAATTAACTTTCATCATTGAAAAAACGTCACGTTCGTCTTTGAATTCACACGCGCGATTGCGCGAAAACAAAACACTACGGTCGAAAGTCAAACGTTGACTTTAAATGGGGAACGCTTCGCTCGGTGCCCCATTCGCCTGGTATATCGCGTATAGCGAAGATAACCGATAGCCAACCGAATCACCTCTGCATGGGGAACAAATCAGAGCGTTCCCCGGAAAATAGTTTTGAGGCTGTTAGCCGCGCTTGTGGTGCGGAAGGAAAATTTGATACCATCGTTAAAATAAATTACATGCGAATTTCTTTCTGTGTTTATCTTGGTGGTTGGGTGGGCAAGTGCCCTTGTGCCCTTTAGTACAAGCCGCCACTGGTACATTCTGTTCTCCTCTCACTAACCCGTTCGAATTTTTTTATTCAGCCTGGGCAATATTAAGCTTCAAGTATTTTATTTATTTAGCGTATGTGTTTTAGAGTGCATGATCCTTACTACAACAGTTTACGTGTTTAATTTTGCTATAATGTGGCTTAAATATATGAAACAATAATATAAATATATACATGTAGGTACAAAGCATAGACTATTCAATATATAAAACATACAAATTTAGGGGAGAGTCGGGTAATTGTGCGCAGCGGCTAATCGTGCGCATGTCTTTATTTCCACAACTGATCGATATAATTTCAAAATGATCGTTCGTGCGCCATCTCTTGACAAATGTATGAACTATCAAATATACGTCGGGTAGGTCGCTCGACCTAGGGGCCTCGGTGGAGTAGTGCAGATACGCGTTGCCACTCAAGGTCACAGCGAAATGTGACTGATCGGCTCGGGTGTTCGAATCCCAACTGGGGCGACCGCATTTCGCTTAGTTAAGTTTAGGGTGTATGTTGCATGAATGTTTAGTGTGTAAGGGACGCCCGCACCCCCATGAAGTAATGCGAAAGCGGTTCCTGGGGGGGGGGGACGGTAGTATGAATGAATGAGAAAAACGGTCACTCGACCTTACTTATCCACAATGGCCGCTTTATTGTTTTCATATGTTGTGAACTAGTTTGCGTCTCGGAGAAAATAAGTTGTAAGTATTTCCATTTTTACAGTTTTTTATAATCATATATTGTTACATTGCTTAATGTATCCTCTTTACACTGATATAGGTAGTTTAGGCAAAAAAATGTTTTTCAGTGATTTATAGAATTTAGAAGGTGAAACTGGCACTGTCGGTTAATTGGGCTCAATGGGCACGATCAATAAGGCAGGCTGGTTGAAGGTTCAATATCCCAGAGTCTTCGATTCGAAAAAGAAAAAAAGCATATGACACTGGACTTGATGTAGCAGGACCACATATTGTCAAGTGGTGTGTCTTTTCACCCGTTCAAGAAAAGGAGTTAAAAGACCACGTTCTTAAGTTGGCAAAACTTTATCATGGAATGACTAAAGTTCAACTCAGAAAATTATCATTTTCCTTTGCCGAAACCAACCAAATAAAATACAATTTTAATGTTCAAACAAAAAAGGCCGGAAAAGACTTGTATTATGGATTTCTCAAGAGAAACCGAGATATATCGCTAAGAAAACCGGAACCAACTGACATCAATCGAATCTCAGCTTTTAATGAAGTTCATGTCTCCACTTTTTTTGAAAACCTAAAGAAATTTAAGGAGAATGTAATATTCAACGTAGATGAAACTAAAATTTCTACCATACAAAAGCCATGCAAGAGACTCGGACCCAAAGGGTTTAAACAATATGGCGCTAAGACATCTGGTGAAAGAGGGAAGATAGTTACTGTTATCTGCTGTTTCAATGCTTCTGGAAGTTGCTATGTGCCACCAATGTTCATATTTCCCCGCTGTAGAATGACAAATACCCTAACCAAAAATAGTCCTAATGCAATTTATTCCTGTTCAAAAAGTGGCTGGAGCAATGAAGAGCTTTTTCTCCAGTGGCCAGAACACTTCAAGAAAATCATGAAAACATCAAAAGATGAACCTGTATTGTTGTTCCTGGGCAATCATTCCAGCCACATTTATCCGCCAATTTTTGACTATTGTAAAGAATATGGCATTATTCTCCTCACAATCCCCCCCCCCTTCACCCCACAAGCTTCAGCCAGTGTATGTAAGTTTTTATGGTCCATTAAAATCAGCGTTTAACAAGCAATGCGATTATCGCCTAATAACGGCGGAAAGAATCCGCAATACGATTTATCTGAAATATTTAACAGAGCCTACACTCTTGTTGCCACAATAAATATGGCCCAGACAGGCTTTAAGGCACGTGGGATATGGCCCTATCAACCAGAAAAATTCACATACGAAGATTTTCTACCACCTATTCACCACCTCTCAATTATGATTGATGACAGGTTACCTTCTACTTCCTCTTTGCACTGTATACCAGCTTCTCTTCAACAAGACAACCCAAATGGCTTTCTTAATGCGAAAAATAATTTAAAGGGCCCGCCTAATAAGGCAAATAATGATGATCTTGTCCCTAGCACATCTGCTATTTTAGAAGAGTTGAGTCCTCTTCCAAAACCATGTAGGTACAGCTAAACCACATAATCGCAAGAACCAGAAGTCTGAAATATTAACAGATACACCAAACAGAGAAAAATCGGAAACAGCAGAAGCGAAGAGGGCACTAAGGCACAGGCGCTCAGAAGAAAAACAAGAAAAAAATCAAAAAAAAAAGACAAAAGGCAGTAAAATTAAAAAGGGTACAAAAAGAAAAGTCTTCGAAGAGAGTAGTCAATCTGAAGATATTTCAGAAAGTGTGTTATGTAGCGATGATGAGATGGATGATCTTGAGTCGATGAAAATGAGAGAAGCATTGTTGGCGGCAAAGGCAGTATAAAAAACGAGGTTTGGTTCAAATGTTCGATCTGTGAAAAATGGGCATATGCACTATGCACGGGAGAAGATACCACTGAGGGATATGTTTGCGATTTGTGTGACACGTAATAAACTTTTTTATTATTAATTTCATTTTAGTAATGTTTTATATTTCATTTTAGTTTAGTTCTTCGGAAATCCTGGTTCTACTTTATGTAGTATTATGTATATTTAATCATATTTTAGTGTATTTTTAACTTATTAAATAAATAAGGAGATTTTTACATTCAATAAATTGTTTTTTCTTCCTTTCTTCAATGCGTACGATTATCCTACCTATGCGCACCATTGGCTGCATACGTCGGGTAATTGTGCGCAGTGCAGTGCGCGCAACAAGAAAATATGGCGATTCAAATCCAACCCACAAATGGTTAGGTCATTCTTTATGAACTTTTACAGGCAGCATTCCAAGAAGAGCAGTTGTTTGGAACCCAAAAGGAAGCAGATCTGGGGAAAACCCAGGATGACTTGGAAACGATCTATAAGTACTAAAAGAGGCCGAAAAAAGGAATTTCCTGGGGGGCAATAAAATCAGTAACCACAAATAGGCCCAAATCGAAACGTTTTGTGGAGCCCCTATGCTCTCAAGAGGAGTAAGAGGAACTTATATACGTATAAATATTCCGATTAAAATAAAAAATTATTGCGAGCTTGTATAATAGCTATAAGAACTGATAAAATTATCACAACAATGTTGGTATCCAGTAAATATTTCGTAACGGGTGATTATGTCGTATATCTTTCACAATTTATTTTATTTTATAACCCTAGAGTTCATTTTGTGTGATTGATTATTAATTTTTGACGACTACAAACACAACGCAACTATAATATGCTTTTTTCTGCCACTGAAAGTCACACAGTTGGTCTTCAGCAACCGTTTTCCTTCTTTTATCGGTCAAATGATTAAACCAATGTACTGACGAATTTTACTCAAACTTAATAAGATTTGTAACAGAAAAATATCGATATTCATCTCATAAACACAGATCCACTATGTGATGACTTCGAATACGCTGGAATTCTTCAATGTCCCGCTGCCCAATGTTGTAAAACGCACCCAAAACAAGGTGTACCCAGAAGAGACGTTAATTTTTCAGAGATTACTTCTGTTTTTTATTTTTATAATACTAAATTACGTATTAGGCCTGTATGACATGACACAGAATTTTGTACAAAGTTTTGTTCAAAATTTTGTACAAAATAGGTGCAAATTACGTTGACATCTGTGAGAAAACTGTGACTGTGGATAAAGTAGAATTTTAACAAGATTTTATATTAGGTTAATGCATAAGTTCGTAGCGCTTTTATTTATTTATTTTACACGAACGCACGACAAAGCAAACAAGTTGCAGCAATAAAGAACGCGAGCGAGATCAGAGAAAATGCGTGGAGTGTCGGCAAGCGGGGTAAACACGTGGTAAACATATTCTTCTCTGCCCTCTGTGATTGTTCACAAACACTAAAAATTGCTAGTTTGCACATCGATGCGATGCCGACTTTGTACAAAATTGTGTAGGTTTTAGAACATGAATCTACAGAATTTTGTAAAAACACTTTGAACACAATTCTGAACATAATTTTGTGCCGTCTCATACAGGCCTTAAATGTGAAAAACTTTGAAAACATTTATACATGTAGTGTAGTAATATTAGTTATATTACCAAATTCGGTACAGGTTTGCCATCAGGGTGGCATAGTAGTAAAGAATTCGCTTTGTGACACGATCTTCAGGAGTTCAAATCCTCCTCTCAGATTTTTTTTAATTATAGGATATGAAAAATATTTTATTTTTATAAATCCAATTGTGGTCTAATTCTCTAATCTAAATAGGTACATAATATTATTGAATGTTGTAGATAAATTACACCAAGAACGCTTGCTCATCTTTTTTTGTATGATGTGTGTTTAGACGTTTAGAGATTATAATATAGTACAGAATTCAAACATTTTTCATAAAAAAGATTAAAAAAAGGTAGCAGGTAGGATTTCAACTCCCAATGATCATATTACAAAGCGAATCCTTTACCACACTGATGGCAAACGCGTATCGGATGTGGTGATATTACTGCAATACATGTACATATACATTTTTTCAAAGTTTATGCTTTGAGGCTTACGTGGTTTCGCGAACTGTCAGTATTACAATTTACTTTCGGCTTAGACCGCGTCGTCATTTGGGAACTACACCCAGCATTATCAGATAAGGACCGACCTGTAGCTTGTCTGCAAGTTTGAGCAATACTTGTTCGTAGGCCCTGCCTGCCGAAACAGGGCCATATGCTTAGATTATTTAAACCTTGGGGCGGACAAGGATTTGATCTTAATGTATTTTGCTCTCAGTGTTCTATTCACTCTGAAGATGCAAGCTGCAATGTCTTGCGAAACGTTAGTTTGTATGGGTTCACAAACAGCTAACAGGCATAAGCCGATTAAGTATTATTGTCCTGGCAATCAAAATACATTAAGTTGAAATCCTTGGCCGCCCCAAGGATTAAATAATCTAAGCACAAAGCCCTGCTTAGGTAGGCAGGGTCTACAAACAAGTATTGCTCAAACTTCTAGAGCAAATGCTTGTAAAGGCAGACAAGCTACAGGTCGGGCCTACCTGATAATGCTGGGTGTAGTTCCCAAATGACGATGCGGTCTAAGCCGAAAGTAAATTGTAATATTGATTTTTCAAAAATATCGCTTAATTTGGTATTATAAAAGTAAAATGTAGATGTAATCTCTGAAAAATTAACGTCGCTTCTGCGTGCACCTTGTTTTGGGTGCGTTTTTCAACTTTGGGGCAGTGCATTGAAGAATTCCACAAACGCATGTATTTTCTCTATGGGGCGTATTCAAAGTCAGCACACTATATAAAAACTTCTATTTGAATTAAAACACCCTAGGAGAGAATGACTAAATAATATTTCATATGCAGATGGTACTGTTATATTTGCCGGTAGCCTAGACTCTAGAGAAATTACAAAGTTATAATTTCTGATGAATCGAGTTACACCGAGCAGTCAGATACAAGAAACAGAACTAACGATAATTAGCAAAAAAAGCACCTGAATGTCATTTTATGATAGATCTACATCAAAACCCATTGAACGAGTTTAAAATATACCTACTTCTGGAATTACTAACAGGAGATAAAGATCCGTATCCAAAAGGCCAGAACTGTGTTCAACAAAATGAGTGCCGTATTCAAAAGTTATGATTTGATAATATCCTTAAAAATAAGATTTCTGCGTTGTTATATATTCTTTGTTCTCTTTTATGGAGTAGCCATTAATCTTGACGGCAATAACCACAAAAAAATTGGAAGCATTTGAGATGTGGCTTATGTTGTAGGATATTAAGAGTCCCATTGACAGACCGGGTCATGAATGCTGTTCTACAAAATTGAAAAAGAAAAAGCCGTATTAACTAGAGTAGGAACAAGAAAGCTCCAATATATCTGACACATCCTGAAATATGAAAGCAAATTTTATCTACTGCAGTCTATATTATAAGGAAAGGTGTAGGGAAGAAGAGGTGTTGGAAGGAGAAGAATATTGTTACGAACCCAATTTTCAAAATTCTAAATTAATTATTATTGCTTCATAGCTGTTGTAATGTGACTTCAATTATTTGCATACACATGTATGTTGCAAGTAGTGATGTCATTATACTTAGCAAATTCAAAGTACGAGTACATTAGACCATTAAATTAGACAATGTGGAATAAGTAATACGCTTCATAAGGGAAATTGAGTAATAAGCAGGCCATTGCTTATGGGTGCAAAAGGGAATTAATAAAAGGACACTTAAGAGTTGAGGAGGGGGTGAACAGTTGGCAGTTGTCAGTGAGTGATTAATAGAGGACAGTATTCCCAATGACCAACCTAGTAATGGCGTTGCACCTGACTTTATTATTGTAAGTAGTTTAAAATAGTGTTTTAGGATAAGTTGTTATATTCTTGTACAACGTGGTGATGAATAAATTCAATCATTTTATATAAGGGTAGTTGTTTCTCTGGTGATCCCGGCTATAAGGACAAAGGGCTCCTTATCAGTTACAGTTCATAGGCGTAACAATATAATTACTCAAAAACCGAAGAGTTTGGTTTTCTATGACTAAGTACTACACAGTCATTCAGGGCAGCAGTTAACAAAGTAATCATAGTCAAGATGGTTGTCGACATCCGAAGCGGATAGGAACCACTAGAAGAAGATGGACTCTGAGGGATTCCTTGCTGACATTCAAACAAACGATTTTCTGAAAATATGGTACCTAAAATTTACGTTTTAGTTTGCCCGAAGAAAATATTTAACCTGGTGAATTTTAGTTATACTTTAGTCCAGTAGTTTCTGCAAAATGAAGCGCACAGATATATACACAACCGACTCTACTTTTCTTCCTTTCATTCATACTACCCTCCCCCCGGAACCGCTTATGCATGACTTCGTGGGGGTGTGGGCGTTCCTTACATACGATCCATTCATGCAATATGCATCCTAAACTTAACTAAGTAAAATACGGCCTTAGCTGGGGTTCGACCACGCAGCCGATCGAACCGCATTTCACTGTGACCTCGACTGACAACGCACATTCGGACTGCCCCACCGAGGTCCTTACAACCGACCATACTGGGAGTATGGGACAGTAAAATCTGTTCTAAAAGGAATATGTTTTCCGCATAATTTTCTTTGACGTTCAAGCATTCTACAAAGAGTATAGGAATACTAATACAAAACGAGTTATTTTTCCTAACTTTTTTGTTTCACGTTTAGGGGCCTTACGATATTAGAAAAAGTCCCAAGTTCATTTACTTAGAAGGTTAATAATTTTCTGACGTTGCTTCTAGTAAAATACAGTATGGCTATTAATTTACAGTACTGAAACAGTAGGCCTACTTGTGCTTAAACCTCGCACAATTAACACCGTTATTTGACATAAATATTGACGTTTGGTTTTGCTTAGATGTAGTGACATGTTTACAAGTTCGTAAATAATGATATCTACTGAAGAAAAAGTCTTTTTAGTTGAATACTATTTTCGCTCATACGGTTTGGGTAGACAAAATGGTCCAAGCATTAAATTCGTCCGCGAACAATTTGCGGCGCATTTCAATGAACAGGCACCAAGTAATGCTATTCTACTGAACATTATAACCAAATTTAGAAGAACTGGAACTGTGCTACATCAAGGAAAAGGTAGAGCTGGGCGAAGAAGAACAATAGATACCAATGAAAATCACGAACGTGTATTCAATCAAATTACGGACTCACCACGTCGTAGTCAACGGAGAACTGCTGCAAAATTGAATATGAATAGGAGGACTATTCAGAAGATATTGAAACAACTTAATGCCCATTCATACGTTATTCAGACGACCCAACAATTGAGAATCGGTGATTATGGTGCAAGACTTGAATACTGTGCTAGAATCCTTGCTTTGCAATATGATAATCCCAGTTTTATCAGTAACATCTGGTTCAGTGACGAATGTCATTTTCATTTGTCAGGTCATGTCAATAGGCGTAGCAATAGATTTTTAGGTTTCCAACGACCAGAAGAGGTGCAAGAAATACCGTTGCATAGTGAAAAAGTGACAATTTGGTGCGCAGTTTCTGGACAAGGAACGATTGGGCCTTACTTCATTGAAGAAAACGGGCGTGCAGTAACTGTTAATCAAGAGCGCTATATAACTCAAGTTCTCACACCATTTGTAGATGACCTTCGGAGGTTTTGCAGAGCAAGGAACTTGCCCTTCGGTAGCCAGTTTTTCCAGCAAGATGGGGCAACGTGCCACACAGCACAGGCTACAAGAACCTTTTTGCGAGAGACGTTTGGAGACAATGTGATTTCACGTTTCACCGATTTTTCTTTTCCATCTCACTCTCCGGACCTAACATCATTGGATGCATATGTTTGGGGTATGCTGAAACTACGGGTTTTCCGAGATAACCCTCCGACGACAATACAACAGTTAAAAGAGAAAATTAGAGAATCGATACGACAGATGCAACAGCCTCTATTTTCGAATATGGTCACAAATATGGAAAAACGATACGAACTGTGCATTCAACGTAATGGAGGGCACTTAGAGCACGTTATTCGTAACGCCAATACTTAAGTGTATATTTATTATTACATACTCCTATTATTTTAAGTGAATAACGTTTGAAAGTTTCAGTACTGTAAATTAATAGCCATACTTTTTATGTATTTTTTATTCGGTCTCAGTATGGAAAATAATTGTATGGAAGCATTTGCTTAGGTAAAAATGAGAAACTAAAATAAGGATATTTTTTATTTTTTAAATCTAATTATTGGCACTACTGCGGGCTGTTAATACAATGAACTGTACTACATAAATACATATGTGTTACAAATCAATAATTTTACCTTATAGGTTAAGTATTTTCAATTAAATGCTATCAATAATAGTGGCTTGAAGAAATTATCATCCTTGTAATATCCACTACAGAAAAAAATGTGAAATACATACCTATGTATGTAAATGATATTTTTAGAATACAAGTAAGGAACATTTTATTATGCATACTATACTTTTCTAGATTGACTGGTAATATAAATAATAATTACAATTTTTTCTTCTTCTCCTTCTTCTCCTTCTTCTTCGTAATTTAGAACTTGGTCCTGTTATTTCCTGATAATATAAATAATAATTATAATTTCGACTTCTACAAAATAAAATCTATATTTGTTCAGTACTTAATAGTATGGGTCCTATGTTTTTCACAAACTCTCTTTTGAATTCAATACTTTCTTCGCCATCTTTATTATTGGGTGTTCTTCCTGATTCTTCATTTCTCTCTCTTTTATCTACTTCATTGTGTGTATATTTTTCACACTAGAAACATAATTTTTAAATTCAGCTCTCAGTACTAACAAACGATTTTAACTTAGTATATACTGACTATTAACAATGATAGGTTTCTTTTATGATATTTTAATAAAAATAATAATAATAATAATAGACTCAACTTCAACAGGAATTTCAACGAAGTAAGACAAAAAAATAATTAACAAATTCTTGTATGATATTCGAATTTTACTGAATTATAAGTAAAAACGATCGTATGTTGTAGAAATACATGTACATATTATTGTTTACCTGAAAAGTCCATCAAAAAAAATTATGAAAAAATGTTTTTAAATAAAATTCCAAATCGTACTTGTAATTGGTTGTATACAACAGACAAAAAAAGGTAAGGCTCAAGTATAGTTAATTGTTTTTTGCCTTGCTTCTTTGAAATTCATATTTATATTTTTAAAATAATATATTACAACGGTATTTATGCAAAATGTCGAAATATGCATTAAGCTAAAATAAACACCGTTGAAAATGTGATTATTATTATTTTTAAAATATCAAGTATAGTTGCAAATACTTGTTTTAAAGTAAAAGTGAGTACATTTTCCATGTAACTGCCCTCATTTTTAATTACATAAAAGAATAATGCATTTTGTATGATAAAAATTATGTGACGCTGGGTAGTTTTCGAAACATTGATTATTACGTATTTTATTAGAATCTGAAAGAAAGTAATATTGTTTAGAAACTTCTTCGGTCTTATCTGTCCTTTGACGTCAGCGTTTTGGCGCATGCTCAGATGTGTTTTCGTATTATATTACTTGAATATATTTTTGCAGTATTTGTGCTATTAACATTCTCTAAAATATTTTGTATAATTGAAAACTATCTAATATTTGAATCTGTTAAACTGCAACTGGAAGTTTATGCAAGGACCATATTCGCTCTGTTTTTTTAGAATTTTGGGAATTTCACAATGAATATATAATTATTCTGTTATCATAAATCTATTTTACCGTTCTTTTAGAATAACTTACTCTTATGTCATCCATTACTATTTAGTCGTAATATGTTAAAATACTTCCACAACTTTGCATATTTTACGCTAACTAGCAACTTAACAATTAAAATTGTGCTAAGTTTGTTTCTGTTTTATACCGTATACACTATTCACGATTGATTTGCCATCCAGCAGGTTGTTTTTTTTTCTTAAGTTGCTTTTCTTAAATATTATTTGATTGATTTCTAGCAATGTCAAAATGAAATTGCCTTGTTGCCAGCTCCAGAGTCCCCTACTTGTCTAAAATAATATAGTAAGTCGAAGTTTAGGGCAAAATTACTAAGAAAAAACTTTGGGAGTTAATTAAACCTTCTACAGCAGACGGAAATAAAAGATACGTAACTGACGAAATTCTGAAAAAGCGCAACTGTGAGCATTGTGAAAAACTTATTTCGGAAGACTGGACAAAACATATGGGAAATTTATCGTTTGAAAATATTCCTCCTTTCATTATTTCAATTGGGGAATCTGATTCAGAATCGGAGGGTGCCGATGACTCAGATACTTCTAGTGATAGCATGAAGGTGGAATAGGGTAGGGGATGTTCTTTTGGCTTCTAAATTGTGAATGCGTTTTTTACAGTTTTTATCTCGCCCGAGAAAAGCACTGACATCAGTGGAATACGAACTTGGGTCTCTTAGCACCAGAGGCAAATAATCAACCACTGGACTACAATAATATCAATTTGAAACATGAGCGGCATAGATGTTAATTCTACTTAATTTGCTGCAAGACCTAAATAGAGGACAACAAAGAATGGCGTGGAATATGCTCTGTATACATACGATTTGAGTTCAGAATTATCGTGTAAAAAGAACAGCAATATGTATTTGGAATGTGTTACGACAACATTTAAATTATAGTTATTATTTTATTTATAATGAA
>JABXWE010011852.1:0-15329 GCA_014611495.1 Limonius californicus | reverse complement strand
ATCGGAATTAAATGTTAAAGTTATATCTCTTAAAAGTGAGTATTTCCATTTTTTTTTTATTTTTTATGTACATTTAAGGCTTCGCTCTTGAAGTGTCGTATTGCGTTCATAAAATTATCGCTCTGTTTTTCTAATTTCCAACTCATTCGTGAAATATCCAACCTACAAACAAAATTTTCAACTTGTTTTCAAAATTTTAGACTTTAGATCTTCGAAACTCAGATAATTCTGAAAAAATCTTAAATTTCTGAAAATTTAGGCCTTTTATTTGCATTTAAAAATTCAAACACATGCCCACATTAACGTTTTTGAATGATCAACCAATCACTTTGATTATCTTAGTACCAAATTACCAAAAATTGAATTTCTACATCGTTAACATTTGTATCTTCTCATACCTTCGAGCAAATAACAAAATTGGGTTTGTCAAACATGTAACTTAAAATCCAAGAGCTGCTTACAGAGGACAAAGCCCTATTTATAGTTTCCACTGCATTTTAGTGTTTATTTAGAACCATAAGAACACAAATGGGCTGCAGATGTGTGCATCCTTCCAGTAGTCTGTGATGATTTACTTATTCTAAGCCTTTGACATCATTGCCAACATCGTTGCATGCAACTTACCATTTGCAGAGTTCTCTTCATTGTTATGATCTAGAAGCATCTGAATAATCCGCTCAGTTAACATTCTTTTGCAAATGCCAATAATTTGCCGTCCTACAATTGTTCACCTGTTACGGTCTCATATATGGTTATCAAATACTGTATCTGTTTTATTGTGGATGTAATAATAGGTGCCCAAGTAGGTAACTCTTCGCATGCCGTTTATATCTTACAAAGATGGCTTTTCTTGCGAACACAATCAAGGATATCGATAATTATACATACCATATTTATCATTGCAAGTAGAACATAGGACTCTTACGCGAGGAATGCGAAAACATTGTATAGGTATTGTGTTTCTAGCTAGATTTCGCTCCTCGCAACCGTCGTATGTGGCAACATAACATTTTTGCGTATAACTTAATGTTTTTTTCTTTGAATTGATCACAAATAAGGCTTTAAATTAGTTATATAGTAATATTGAATTCATTAGTATGTTGATGTACTCGCCTGCGCTATCAATAGGAAGTTGCCGTAATAGTCTATCGGTAAAAGAAGTCTTTCCTGTAAGAGCAATATTTTTTAAGGTTTTTTGTTTAATAGAAGTAAACTGTTTTTCATTTCTAATACTAAATACCTGAAATTTTACCGAACCGCGGTTAAACAGAATAAAATGAAAAGTTTTATATTATACCATTGTTTTACACAATAACAAAATACTCTAAAAATAATCATTTAATTCGAGTCCAACATAAGCAACATAAATTGAAAACTTTGTCATTCTGTTCAACCGCGTTTTCTTAGAAATTGTAGTTATGTAGAGTTTAATATTCGTAATATATAATTTTAAATGTAAGAAAAAACGGTATTATCTGTTACATTGAAAAACTATCCAGAGACGTTTAAATAAAATTGAACCATCGGGATTTAAACCAGAAAGCGGGGCTTTTACCGCTAGTCTATTACGACGACTACGGCTTATGCCGGAAGCACCTTTATCTACACCTCAGTGTGTGTTCTTACTTTCCAGTGATAGTGATTGCGAGTAGTATAATATTGTACAATTTTTTCGTTTAAGTTTAAGCTCCTGTGTTCCACTTGTAATGATACATATGGTAGATGGAACCTCTGTTCATAGAGAGAATACCTCTAGATGTTGCGCTTAAAATTTACGAAAACATAAACGTTTTTGTATTTTTATCTCAAGTTGCTTTTTTGAATTTTGCGAGTTCTACGGTTTTTGACTTCTTTTCATTGTTGTCGATGAGGAAATGTATTGAAGCTGTACATATTATATTTTATGTGTTTGCAGATAGTCATGCTAATTTAGGCAAATATTATAAAATTATTAAATTTAAATTTTGTTAACCGTCGTTTGAGACAGCCGACTTTATATATCCTTTTTATGCTAATAAAGCCAATAAAATTAATCCTTAATGAGGTTGCTGTGCGTTTAGTTAAACGAAACACATTCAAGAACATTCTGCATACTGAAAAGAAATATCTTTCATATGGCGATTATTACTAGTTTGTTTATTTCGGCTTTGCTTGTTTACCATCACCGGCCACGCTGCTTCTGTGTTGCAGTTCCAATTAAACAAAACAAAATTGCTTTCCAGAAGCCATATGGGTGTAAACTCTGCTCTCGGAAAGTTCTGCAGTTCGACAAACCGTGGAATTATACAGCGATTTCCAAAACAAGTCTTCCTGTACCATACTATTGAAATTTAACTCAAAACCCATGCAAAATATGACCTTTAGGTATGCATTGTTAAAAGTGCAATTCACACGTTTGCTTGCTCAATCGATTAGAGTCAGCCTTACATTTTTTGAGGCGAAACACAGGAAATTACGGATACTTTGTTTGAAGGAACTAATTTTCCTGCTATGGGGGCAAAATCTTCTAGAAGGTATGGATGTGAACCCTGCTTTTGGAAAGTTCTATAAACTGGAATTATACAGCGATATCCAAAGCAAGTCCTCCTGTACTATGCTATTGACATTTTACTGAACGATCTCTACAATGTGACCTTCAGGTGTGCATTGCTAAAGGTGTAATTCATAATTCTGCTTGCTGAGTCGTTTAAAACAACACACTTTTAACAATGCAAATATTTTAGCTGAATTAAATATTTGCGTGAAAAATACGAAGATTCCTTACATGTAGGGCTCCCAGTATTTTGGCGTCCAGAGCAAACGTATTTTTTCTTCTGCCGCTTTCAGCGTATTGCAAAAGAACAACTTCCTAAACATTTAATTGGAAAATGAAATTGAAAGAGCGAACATGAAGTTTTTAATGTTCCAAGTAAAGCATAGGGAACATTAAAACTTTTTCAATAATATGATTTTATTAAATTTTGACAGTTAATCGTTATCATTTCATTCCTCAAATCTAAACCACTTCTATCCACCTATAGCTGACTCTTTTATGCATAACAATTGTACTTGATTCGATTTGGAAAATTGGATCTGCGTTTTCGCTAGCTTCAAACTAGGGAGAATTGACCGTTTTAATAACATACGAGGATAGTTCGACAACTACGTGGCCTAACAAAGAAAATGCAAGTTTTTTTCAACAAAAAACATTTTATTTTTCAATATAGTCTCCTGCTCGCTCAACACACTTATTCCAACGATATTCCAAATTAGCAATGCCTTCATTGCAGGTCGATGAATCCAAGTCCTCGAAATAGCTATTTACAGCAGCGATTACTTCGGAATTAGACGAAAATCTCTTACCGCCGAGCCATTTTTTTCAGGTTTGGGAACAGTTGATAATCGCTAGGAGCCAAATCTGGGGAATAGGGCGAATGGGGCACTAATTCAAATCCCAATTCATGAGTTTTGGCCATTGCAATCGCAGACTTGTGGGCAGGTGCGTTATCTTGATGGAAAAGCACTTTCTTCTTTGCCAAATGAGGCCGTTTCTCTTTGCTCTTTCGCTAAGTTGTTGCAACAAATTGGCATAATACTAAGTAGTCGACCAAAATAAATCCATGAGAATCCCAAAATACGGTTGCCATAATCTTTCCTGCTGACAAAACCGTTTTTGCCTTCTTTGGTGGCGGAGAACCTTTGTGTGTCCATTGTTTGGACTGTTCTTTGGTTTCGGGAGTATAATGGTGGACCCAGGTTTTATCGACGGTTATGAAACGGCGCAAAAAATCCTTCGGATTGTGGCGAAAACGTGCCAAAAGGTCGCGAGAAACACTCAAACGATTCAGTTTTTGCTCCGGTGTGAGCAACCGCGGCACCCAACGCGCGGAATATTGTTTCATTTCCAATTCTTCAGCAAAAATTCTGTGCACAGTCATTTGAGATACCCACTATATGTGCTATCTCGCGCACTTTTACTCGATGGTCATCCAATACGATACGGTGGACTTTTTCAATCATATCCGGGGCAATAGCAATTTTTGGACGTCCACTACGGGGTTCATCATTTGTGCTCACACGACCACCCTTAAATTCGGCAACCCAGTTTTTAACCATTGAAAACGAAGGAGCGAATTCCAATAGTGTTGAATCCAGCTCTGCTTTGATCTCGGTTGGTGTTAAACCTTTCAAATGAAAGTACTTTATCACTGCTCTCAACTCAGTTTTTTCCATTGTTTACAAAATCACATGAGACGTTCGCTTTGGCGTACTGTCAAAAACAGACTAATTGACAGATCGCTCTGTACTGTCATATTTAATCTAATAAAGGATAGTTCTACAGAATGGTAAAGAAGATTCCTCCGAATTCGCGTCATCTCTGTGTTAGGGCACGTAGTTATCGAACAATTCTCGTACCACACATGCTATACATATCTTTCATTAGCCATAAAAATTTAAATTCTTTTCAACCTAAGTTTCTGCAATAAGTTGAAAACTGTATTCGCTTCTATTTGCTCCAATTTACCAACTCTATGCCATACTTCTTTAAACTCAAGATACACGCTGTACATGCAAGTCGTTTCAATTTTTCTGATTCCACCACAGGTGTTGCTGATTCTGCATAAATCATAATTACATATTTCTCTGCAGTCGTACAATTTAGATTATTTTCTACACATGTTCACTTTCACTTGAAGCGGCAGACAATTGAGACGGTCGGAGAACCTTTGCTATAGGTAGGTTGGGTAGCGTATGAGGTCACCTGTGACCCGTGAATCATGCAAACTTAATATTATAATGGACTTAGAAAACGCAAATACATCTAGATTGGGACTGTATGTACTGTTCAAAGAAAGACACTTAACAACGTTACGATGATAAATCTCAACAGAAGTCACGGATTTGTACCCGATATTGCATAAACGCAGGGCGGTACAAAGTTCGTGCTATCATACATACAGAATGTTTTAAAAATGTTGGGAAAGAACGATCTCTGAATTCATTACGAATTTCTGGGATGTTGAAGAGTTAAATAAATACTTATTTGTTGTTTATTCTTCATGTTAAACTGCACATAAAGGAATGTTTTTGATAAAACTAGTATTCAGACATGTAAAGTATGCACTAAATTTGCTGCAGATGAATCGCATCCTTTGGAGAGACCACTATTTTAAAAAGCAACCGTTTGATTTCTGTTTAATATCTGTAAAATAAGAAATTCTTCGCGCTTCCAAGATTGTGATCTGGATAAAATCAACCTTGCTGCAAAAACTAAATAATGTTACGTAGATCCAACTCGCAAAACCGGTCTTTAATATACGCAAATACTACTTAAAATGCGGTAAGAGATTCTATGATTCATTCACGAGCAGCCAGAATTTATTAAATGAGCTCATGTTCTTGAACGAAGCTGGAACTCATCAACTTGCGAAAGTGCTTTGCGTCAGTATGACATAGCAAGCTGAGGCTCGGCCATCCAGATTGTTGGAGAATTTTTCGTGTGTCCAAAGTAATGTAAATTAATTAAACCAGAGAAATTACTAGTTATTAGAATACCAATAATTTCCATAACCATCAAATTTAATACTCTAGCGATTTAAACGCACAAAAGTAGCGGACAGAATGACGTACGTACGCCGGACCAATTAAAACAGGTTTGTGGAACTCCGCATGCAACTATGGCGAGAAGTCGGGTTATAATAACGTGCTGCAGCGTTATTTAGTAAATATTAAAAAAGCATAGATATTGCGGTACAAAAGGAAACTTCGCAGTCTTGTAAAATACTGTCTTAACCAAGAATTTACAAAAATGATTTAGCGTGCACGAACATGATGAGACACCTTTGATATTTGAGGTTATGTCCTAAACAGTAGGATACGGTGTAAAACCGACTACTTGGTTAGGTTGTTCGTAAATCTCTTTTAATTGGTTCGGAGTACGTACGTCATAATGGTCACCTTTTCAAATTTTGGACAACACTTTTTTGGTGTAATTACTTTATTATTACTCTATTACTGGCAATTTCTATTTTTCATTTTCATTGAAGATCTCTTTCAGGAACTAAGTTTTCAGAACTACATTGTTTCTACATTACATAACAAATTTATTACGTAAATGTTGCTATTTGATTTCTCATAAGTCTCTTAGAGCAACGCAGAGAAATATCCGCTTATAGAAACCAACATATAGAAACTCCTAAACCTACCAAGATTGTTAATCTGAATTCATGAAAAAGCCACTAAGAAATTCATCGCAACAAACTTCATCGAACTTTAATATAATATGGATATATACCAACCCAAATCTGTCAAATATGGACTAATAACGTCATACATGTATAGGAAACAAAAACATAACCCCACTGTTTGCCTGTCCTGGGAAAGTTATTCGGGTATATGCGATTGATTTTATGTGTAAAAAAGGTTATGTTCTTGTTTACTCGCTAAGTGTGACGTCACATGTTTACTAGCACAAGCGTACAGTGAGGTTATGTTTTTACTTTAGAGATTTTAAATTTACGCAAAATAAAACAAAATATTGGATTATTTTAATCGATTCGTGATAAATTGGTATAGATTTGAGGGATGAACTAATATCGATTACCTATCAAGACTTAATAAACGAATATTGCTGAAATAGCCAGATTCTTTATTTAACTTTTAAGTAGGAATTTTTCTATACTTTACTTGAAATGTTAAAATCCTCCTATTCGTTCTTGTACATTCTATTGTATTTTTGTATATTCTAATTTGCGTTTTTAATTAAATGTTTTCTGGGTTTTTGTTATTTTAATACGTTGAAATATGGCTAATAGGAAAAGCTTTTACCTCGGGCGACAAAATACTGGGAGCCGGCCCTGGAAGGAATTATTGTATGATTGCCATGCAAATATTTAATTCAGTTAAAAATACTTGTATTGTTCAAAGTGTGATTGATACTGTGTTTCTCGTCAAAAAATACACACCTTGTTCTAAATGACTCGGTAACTCGAAGTGTAAATTAGACTTCTAACAAAGCACACCTGAATGTCAACGTATAGGGGAGTTGAGTACAATTTCAATAGTATAGAAGATTTGCTTTGGAGGTTGTCCACTGTTTGTAGACCTTTCTGAGAGCAGTGTTTACAACCATATAATGTACAAGGTGTTACTCCTATAGCTGGAAAATTAGTTCATAATATAGACATAGAGCGCCGCACGGTGAGAGAGTAGTACAGGCTCTCCTAGAATATACAAACCTTATGAGACTTGCCCGTAAAATGTTGCCAAATGTAAGCGCCGGAAGGGCAGTGGAATTTTGCTTAAACGAAGAAGATCCAGGCAAAGGATGTCCAGCTTTGTACAACAAAAGGCGGATTACGTTACATACACAGGTGTTTGGTATCTTCAGAACAGTTATAAGTAGAAGAACACTGGTGTCCATAAGATCCTGTACTACACTCTCACCGTGAGAAGCTCTATAGAAACAAATTATGGGCGGCTTCTAGAAAGCAATTTTGTTTTATTTCATTTGTACTGCAACACTGAAGCAAAGTTTACTAATAGGTAATGATAAAGAAGCAACGCCGAAATAAACAAATACAAAATAAATTCAAATAAAAAAATTATGGTTTGTTAACTAATAAAAAGTTAAAAAGGTAATGATATAAGCTGGAATAGAAAGATACCTAGGCGGTGTTGAAAATTGACATACGTTATTTTGTGTTGTTCAAATTGTGTTTAAAACCGAAAAAAGAATTCGATGTCTGCATTAATAAGGAAGTCATAGCCTATTAAGCGATTTACAAACATTCTGTATATTGTTAAAAAAGTATGTAATCATAGTAACTACCTACTATATATGCTCTAAGTGCAGTATATTTGTTCAATTACAGCTCTTTCTTGTCCAAGAACAATTTGTGTGTTACGATGACTTACGTATAAAACTTCATAAAAACGTCGTATGTATGTATATACAGGGAGTTATTTTTAAATTTACGAAATTATGATCAGTTTCTGTGAAATCAAAAGTGATATTACAATACCAAATTAAAGTTGTTTACCAAAATAAATATGCAATAAAGGTTCCTGTTCCTCTTGATAACTGATATAGAGGGTATTTATCACATACCACATATCGAGTTAAAGATTTTTTATTAATAAAAATATAAGTTATTGATTTTTTACGAGCCATACTTAAAAGAAAATGTTTTCTAAATTACTGATTTGGGTACAACATTTGTAAGGACGATTTGATGTATAAAAATATACATATATAGAATGTTCCATTTAAGAAGATAATTTTATAAACTGGTATACAAAAATATTACGCGGTGTTGAGAATTTTAACGTACGCAATGTTGTAGTGTTCGTGTTCAGCCTGTATTTAAACAATGAAATAAATGGATGTCTGTATTAATAAAGAATATGTACAAAACTTACTAATTATAGTAACTGCCTGTTAAATATGCTCTAAAGGCAAATATTTTTTCAGTTACAGCCGGTGTTTATAAAGAAGAGTATGTGTGACGTTGATTAACGTACAAAATTTTATAAGTACATAGTTTTTATATAGAGAGCTTTACTTTTAAATTAACGAAATTATGCCCTATTCATGAGATACGGAAGTGACACTAAAATTATTGACAGCCTTTTCGCCCCGCTGCTGGGCATCGACCTTTTCTCTGCCACGTGTTTCTCCTCAGCGCAGGTAGAAACACAGGGGACCTACAATTTAACGTCTAATCCGAACGACAGAAATTCCAGAGAAAATTTTTAGCATTTAGATCCCACGGTTGCAAGCCGGATTGGGAAAATGTGTGAGGTGGATTGCAGACAAGATTTTTATAAATCTGCATAGTAATGCTCAGGTTTCCAACCCAAGCCAGAATCGACGTGTTATACAGAAAGCGAGCGCTCTACCAACTGATCTACCACCACACTTGGTAGACACTAAAATACCGAATTCAATTTGTTATTAAAGCAAATCAGCTCTATAACATGAAACGGTCCTGTTCTTCCTGACATTTAGTATACAAGGTGTTTCGATTAGAATTGTCATACAAAAAGCACGATTTTTGCAGGCCATAAACACCAAAAGCGTTGTAGCGCATCTTCATTTGAAATAAATGAGCAAAGAAGATTGCTAATACCGAGAGTTGCCTTTTGAAGAAACGTTCATAAATTTTGTTTAATGGCTTCCCATATACGAACTGGCCGAGGTGCCGTTTGTCCCCATGTCTGTGCAAATTGTAGTTATCTAACAAATTCCATTATTTTCTTTTTGTGTTCTACAGATAGTGATTTATAATATTACGTTTTACAATTTATGGGCACTTATAGGTCAATAGAAGTGAATCTGGAATTCGAAATCCACGCAGTTCGTTAAGTCTCAACATTAAGATGTTAATAATGAATGCTAATATGTTTCTTAAAGTTTCAAGCTTATTTAATTCATAAAGGGAAACGTCGAAGAGACATACAAATTCAGTTTTATTACAAGCGCTCTCTTGACTGATGAGATGGTTGGTCATAAAAAGGACTTACTCTCCATTCTGTAATGCGGTTTTGCAGACATTGTATCTAGCTATGAGTAATGAATATTGGATGCAGTTTTTGCATGAATGGATGTTGATTTGTGTGTACATTACGTTCACGTTTTGTGTGTTCATTACTTGCGTAAATTAGGGTCAAAAAATTGCTGCACTTTACCATGAAAGTATCCCGAGTGTTTTGAATTCTGAGAAACTTTATAATTGTAACACTTAAGTTTAATTTGGGACTGTTCTAGGTCAAACATTATTAAATATTTATGTAGCACCGCGCTCGATTGTTTACTGTAAAGCTAGAAATTTTAAATTCCCCCATTTCAGAAGTTCGGTGAGAGAGTTGAACGAACTTTGGATGTTTATTGTTACACTAAATTCCGCCATGTTAATAGTTGCACTTCCGTTCCCAAATTAGTCAAAAAAAGTGTTTTTATTATTTCATTTAGTGCATATAAGCGGCGCCAACATATGTGTTCGTTACTATTCGACGCCCCTTTAACTCCACATCCCGCCGATGTCCCACACATCCACGTCGTCATTTGGGATTTGGGATCGCGACAGGTCTTGATATGTAATAACATATTTTATCGCACAATGGTGGGCTTTGCTGTAAGCTGAAATGCTGAAAATCTAATCAAATATTCTTTTTGTCTTTCTATTTTCACGGCTGTGGGATTTAAGAGATTTTATGGACAATTTTTATTGGGTGCCTATAAATGATTGCAAAAACGCAGGTGGCCATGAATTTCAGTGTATATTACCTTCGGTCGCTATATTGCCGCTGAAACTGTTATTCGTTATTGAGGTTATGGTAATGACAAATGGGATGTCACATAGATAAACCACCAAAATTTAAACCCATAGTATATTAGAGTAAGTTAATGCCATGGAACAAATTCACTCAGAAAATTAGTTTTTAAATGTTCCTCACGTTTGGTATGGCTTTCATATATGTATTCACATACTACATATGTTTTATGTAGCTTCCTCGGTAGATGATTAGCGCAGTAACGGTAGTAAATACATACCTTTAACTCACATCTCTTCCTAAGGCACGTGAAAGGTTTTAAACAGATATAGGACCGGAGTCTCACAAAGAAATACAACTGAAATACAGATTTATGTCTACATTAGAATCGCCTAGTGCTCACTGCTGTTTGGCTTACAACCTGGTGTTAGAAAAGGATGCCCTTTAGTTCAGTACCTAAAGTTATCGCCTGGTGGTAAACAAATGTCGCAACAGTTTTCAATAGGTTATGCCACGATCTTTTATTTTTGACAAATTTTGTCCCCCTGCTTAAATGCACAATATTAAAATTGTTTTGGGACTGCTGCCTTATTTCATATTCTCAGTTCATACAGTTGTCATATACCTGCCACTAATCCTTTACCGTGGAAGCTACATGAAAAATAGTATACCACAAGCTAAATTCACCCTTGCAGGATCTTCATTGTAGAAGTTAAATTAAACTTGTGTATATTTCTTAAGATATTGAAAAGGAAATGTTTTTTTTTCAATGGGAATGTATGGAAATTTTGTCTTACTTTTTTTAATTTAAAATAGCTCGGATTTTAAACAGCTGTTTACCGTGAAAATGTATGTAATACATTTGTGAATGTTTTGCAAATTAAACAAATAAAGAAGCACAATTGTAATACCTATTTATTAGGTATACAGGTATTTTATTTTAATTCTCGTAATTCTAAAAAATATTAAATACTATACACCCGTTACTGTTGAGGCGAATACTTAAAAATGGAGCGTAATATAATCTATACCTTAGAATCCTTAGATCTTTAGGATTAGGCTATAAAATAAATGTAAGCAGTAAGTTTAAATTTTAAAATTGCAGCAGGTACCTACCTACTTAAAACAGTCCTTGATGCAAATGTTTTTGCTGAAACGGTTGGCTAAATTATTTTTAAAATGACAACTGATCTAAACGTCAAAGTAGGTGTAAATTAATCAGCTCTTGTATAATACAGGGTGTTCCGATAAAACGCCTCTTAGTAGTGCTGCTCAACATTGCATACTAAATATAAAAACAGCTAGAATATTTATTTTCGCAGGCTAGTTTCTTCACACGAAGCACGAAAAGAAGTTGAAACTTGGCAGCGGTGTAACGTACATGTTGTATGCACCACGGAAAATATTTTTGCAGTTACTATGGAAAATTATTACAAAATATGTATTATATAATAATTATTATCTAGCCAAATTAATTATTAAACAACGCACCGCCATGAGGTAGAGTTAACCCCATAAATAAAAATCTAAAGATGATAAATCAGGTGATCTTGGAGATCAAGCTACAGCACCTCCACGACCAATTCGCCGATCTGGAAAATGATTTTGAGGTCAATCTCGAACCATGATTTAATAATGGGCTGTAACACCATCGTGTTGGTACTATATATGTTGTCTAATTATTAGTGGAACATTTTCCAGTAGTATTTGAAGTCATGATTTAGAAAATATAGGAAATTTTCAGTATTAAGACGATTTGGCAGAATAAAAAAACCAATTAAATAATTATTTACCATACCAGCCCAAACATTATTACCATATTAATATTGATGACTTCGAACATCAGTTGCATGAGGGTTCTTATCTGCCCACAAATGATTATTATGAGTATTGTAAACCCCATCCTGCGTAAATGTCGCCTCATCTGTCCACAAAATATTGCCAATATAATTCGAATTTTCTTGATGTTGGTTGAGTAGCCATACGTAACTCGTGCATGATAATTCTGTGGTAATAAGTGTTGCATTTTCGTTTCTCAAAGATATAAGCCGTTGTTCTGTTATATTCTGTGTACTGTCGCCTTTGGTATGTCTACAATCAGAAAAGTACCACGTACGCTTCTCGAATGTAATATTCTGTGTACTGTCGCCTTTGGTATGTCTACAATCCGAGGAGTACCACGTACGCTTCTCGAAGGGTCCCATACAATTTAAATCTATAACATTTTTTTCAATACTGGGCTGTCTTACCATAAATTGACGATCACCACCAACTCTACTTGACCAACACTTCCTCTCTCTGTAGTTATTGGTCAGTTCGTTTAACAACTGTGTGGTTTGGATGTCTTCTATTTGGATAGCGTTCAGCATATAGCCTTGCCGTTGCATTACAGTTACCATTAACTTCTCCAATAATTCAAATCATCTTATGTACTTAGTTAACTTGTATTAGTGCAAGTGAAACGGAATTTACAAAAAGAACAGAAAAATGTGTTTAGCAACTGTAAAATTCGGACATAGCAGTGTTAAGTTAAATATAAATTGCTATCAGCCTTGCTTAAATTTGCATTGATGCCCTGTCTAAATCTAGTGGTTTCAACAAAATCTTAGGATCAAAAATCTGCAATTTGAATTTCTGCAGAAGGCATTTTATTGTTAATATATTAAGTTTATTTATTGATAAAGAACTACTTTTATCGATAATATCTACTAGTTTAGCTTTGTTGTTAAAGATACGCAGCATTCGCATTTCGAACTTTAAGAAGTTGGGGTGAAGAAACTAGCCTTCGAAAAATAAATATTTGAGCTGTTTTGTGTTCAGTATGCTGTGCTTCACAACGCTACGAGGCATTTTATTTCAACTTATGGGACACCCTGTATCGCTCAAATAGTTCCTAGTTTTGATTTCTTTCCATTGCACATATAGAAACACAAAAATATTAAACACATGTCTGTGCCTTTTTACACGTACATTAACCATTTACGTCTGTGTTTCCAGTATGTAGTCCAGTATTAGAACCAAACAATAAAAACATTAGGTTAATGTGTGTGATATCACTATGTAGCCGTGACACGTACCCAAACATTCCAGATACATATACGAGGGGAGTTTTTTTATGTTATCTACCTAGCTATGGAAACAAAATGATATCGTGATAATTATATTATGTTAAGTCTCTGTGACATTTTAGAGTGTATTCTCCAAGTTTGATACAACTCTCTTAAGATTTGTCATTTCTGTATAGAGTTAGAGGCGCAAAAATTAGTGATTTAAATCTTGGAACACAGAAGTGTCATAAAATTTCTATGGAAAGAAAGCAATAATCGAAAAAATATCCATGAGAGAATGGTGGCTGTGTATGGGGAAAATAGCCCGTCCTATTTTCAGGTTAAATTTTGGTGTAAGCAATTCAAATGGGACAGGAAGTCCATTTCGGATTACCCAAAGTGGGAAGACCTCTTAAAGCACAAACACAGGTGACCATAAAGAAAGTTGAAGATTTGGTGTTGACTGATCGCCGAGTGACAGTTTCAGTTATTGCAAGCGAAGTAGGTTTATCAGAAACATCTGTTTTTAAATTTTTCATGAAGGTTTGGGAAAGAGCAAGTTGTCAGCATGGTGAATTCCCAGGCTGCTCACTCCTGAACAAAAATTGTGAGGGACAAATTTGCGACGATAATTTGGCAACATTATCCGAAGATGAGGACTGCTTTAAAATTGTAACTGGGGATGAGACCTGGGTACACCACTGGCACCCACCGACGAAACAAGAGTCCAAGCAATGGCGTCGTAAGGGCTCTCCACCACCCAAGAAGGCGAAGACGCAATTCTCAGCGGGAAAAGTGATGACCACGGTTTTCTGGGATGCTGAAGGGATTTTATGGGTTGACGATATGCCAGAAGGGTCTACAATAACAGGGAATGTCTACAAAGAAACAATAATCAATTTGAAACCAGCTATACACCAGAAAAAAACTCACAATTTTGCCCTGAAAACTGTGCTTCTGCACGACAACCGCGGGGAGCATAAAGCACGAATCATTAACGAAGCAATTGATGAATGCGGCTTTGAGAAATTACAACATCCACCGTACAGTCCCGACCTCGCCCCCTGTGACTATTATCTCTTTCCAAAACTCAAGAAACACTTCAGGCGTCGCTTTTTGTCGAATGAGGACCTGAAAGCTCTGTGGAGTTGTATATTGAAGAGTTATCAAAAGGGATTTTTTCGAAGGAATGAGTGTGTAAGTGTTAATGGTTCTTATGTTAAAAAATAAAATTGGTTCTTATGTTAAAAAATAAAATTTTGTGTGTTCTCTAACTTGATTCCTTCATACTTAGGTAGGTAATATAAAAACTCCTCTCGTATCATACAGCAAAACACATCAAATTGTAGTGTTTTATAATTAAATTAACTCTATTAATGATAACACATGCTCTTGCTATAGGAATCAGAAATTACTCATAAATCTTTTTCCCGTCAGACTGTAAAGGTGAACGTGGTGTAAATGTAAACTTTACTGTTACAAAGTTCTCAAAACTGCGAAACGAGAAACACCGTACACGCATTTCCGTGCCACGGGGATTTCGTCCCACGGGGATTTTTATCATCAAAGGCCTCAGTAATCTGCCATTTAGTTTAAAGCATTCAGGGAGTTCCTGTACCACGATCTGAATTAAAGATTAAAGTATGAACACCACCACGATTTAAACTTTATTGCATTACAATGAGTTAGTGTGCCCTTATTGTAGGAGCGTTGATAAAAGCAGCAGCATACATGCACATTAACCATTGTTTAAAGCTTAAATTGATCACCTTAGTAAAGTATAGATAATAAACACAAAAGAATAAATACATAATAATACTAAATACACAAATATGATTGGAATTTTGTAAGTCACTGTATTTGTTTTTAGTTGATTTATCAAAGGCCTTTGACTGTGTAAATCTAAGGAATCTAGGACAAAAAACCCCCGGACAAAAAACCCCGGACATAAAACCCCCGGACAAAAAAACCCCGGACATAAAACCCCCCGGACATAAAACCCCCGGACAAAAAAACCCCGGACAAAAA
>JABXWE010011851.1:0-14588 GCA_014611495.1 Limonius californicus | reverse complement strand
GAGTGATGGCCGTAGCGCTTGGCCTCGGAGTTATTCTACCAAAGTCGCTCAGGTTCGAATCCTGAGCACTGCACTTTCCCAGGGTGTTTGTGGTGTCTGGGGCATGGGCTTTTTCAAGGGTGGGGCATGTTAGACCTGTGAATAGCACGAAATGTGCTGAGCCTGGGTAAGCTGGGTGGGATGTGAATCTTGGAGTTGCCTTTGGCAACTCCACGATTCTTTCAATAAAAAAAAATGTGCAGTTCTGAAACATCAATTATAGTATTGATGACGTGACGTAAAATTCTAGTTGGAGTAAATCCGCCACTACAAAAATTGCGTTATTACCACACTCATATTCAAGTTATTCAAGAAATGAATAACATATTTGGGATTGAAAGATAGAAATTGGAACGAAGTTCCTGTAGACCCCCAAGATGAATTAAATAAACGTCTAGGGTAGAATCGTAGCCTAAAAATGTTGTAAAATGAAATAATTTTAACTGCAAGAAGCATGGAAACTATGTACTTGATATTTGAATGTTGGGGTATAATCACCACTTAAAAAATAAACTATACATGACGATGGGATGGATTGGTGTTTTTAGATAATTAAATAATTAGTTTCTTGCAGCAGACCGTAATGGAAACTTAATTTCTATAGATATGAAATAAATTTGTTGAACGGTCTGCAAAATTAAATGGTGGTGTTAACTGCACGAAGCGTAATCACTGTAGGGGTAAAATTGTCGTTAAAAAAACTTTCATGTGGAACCATAGCAAAAGACGAAATTGTGTGAAATTTCCTGTACAATTTGATCGATTATTTTATTTCGAGGAAATTTAACCTCCTACTTTTTCTAAGAAAATTTTATGAATGGCTTAAGCCTTACCTACCCTAAGTTGATTTTCCTTGTATGGATTATTTTTTAAGTCTTCTTTTCGGGTAGACAGGTCCGTCACGGTATATTTAGAAGAAATTCAATAGTGTCATAAATTATACCTGAGTAAGTTTCTTAAAACCTTTTTAATGTTGAGCTCTTTTACCCCATAATGCTTGCTCAAGGTCGTAGGTATATATTTAAGCAGATAGTGTAGCGGCTTCGTAAATATTTTTGCATCAAGTACGTTCTGGAGGTCTACAGGTAAGAGCTATTTTACGATTCTCGTAAATTAAAATTAGTTCTGTATAACGTAAACTAGAAGTTCGTATAATAAGCGACTTTACCCCAATAGACGTGTCTTTTATCGCTTTGTAAAATAGTTCTATGATTGCAAGGGGTGTAGAATGTGCAGTTTTACCCCAGTAAAATGTTCGTTTAATGCTTAAGTAAATTTAGAAATGCATTTAATATAAGAGGTAATCCCCACGAAGGTCTCTATTGACTTTTCGGATAAATCTCTGAATTTAATGAATATTTTTTTTGCAAAATGTCTGAAGTTCGTATAAATTTTGGTATAAAGTATCTTCACTTTAGTATGTGTTTGTATCCCATAAAGGGTAGGTGACGTTTTATGCAGCAGGTTTTCTCTCTTTGTTTTTATGTAACTTTTAAAAAGACTATGGTGGGCTACTTACAGTATCCAATTAGATGGACAGGCAAAATGGTATGTGTATAATGTACTATTTTATTCTAATAAATGCCATTTCAATTTTTTCCTAGTTATATGAGGAAAATCCTGCATCAGTAATAAGTTTTCTAATAGTATACATGGTGTGCGATATCACTCAATAAGTGTAATAGGTTGGTTGATTGTGGTGAAAATTGTAAACCTGTAGCGATGTGTCTGTATAAAGTACTTGATCTGTGATGTGCGAGTATACCCCAACAGTTGTCAATTCAATGTTTATGGTAATCTTTAACTCGAAATAGTTGTATTACATGCCTATGGTGTGCGGCTTCGGCTTTACTGCAATAAGTAGAACCTTTAATATTTAATGACGTCATTGTGTGGAACGTGATATTTGCAGTATGCGATTTTCTACCATTACTTAATTATTATTAATGATTTTTCTATTCTCTTCAACTAGAACCCAGTTTCTTGCGAGAATTATCTCAATATTGTATTTTTGTTTTACCTCATTACACTGTTTTGAATATTTTGGTTGCTTACATTTTGCATTTGCTTTATAAAAAAAATATTTTGTTTTAAGCAGTTAGTTGCCACCTTTTTTATTTATATTTAGAGAGAAGTTTTTTATGCATACGTAAATACAGACCATCTATCACTTAAAGATCGAACACTAGAGTAACATATTATATGGTGTGATTTTACCCCAATAATGAAGATTTCAATGCGTTTCTTAATTTTGCTAAACTTGAAGGAAATCTTATAACTGTTTTTGTACTAAACTTCATACTGGGGGGTGGGTAGTTATACCCCCAATACGTAGTTTTAACTATGTTATTTCTACAAATTATTTATTTTTTTAATATGCCGTTTTTGTATTCAAATCTTTTCCCAACGTTTATTAAAATCCTAATTCTGTTACCCTTACTTTACGGTTTGAAACATGTTTTACTGAATTTATTTCTTAAGTTTCCTTCACAGAAAGCTGTTTACTGTCTAAAATAATGTACTTCTTCTTTTATAATAGAAAGTAATCCATAATCTGAAATATAAACGAAAATATCTATCATCCCCGACGAATTCTGCGTCCCATAGATTTATCGCAGTTGTCATAGTAAACATTAGAATAAATAAAAAATGATGTTCGTTTTTACCCCAATTCATGTCATTTCTGTGCTTTTCTTGCTTTTTAGCAAAATTATTATTCTATAATACCATCATTGTACGAAACCTCATATCTATGGAGGGCGATTTTACCTCACTATACTGTTTTAACTATATTTTACTTTTCTTTAGCATAAAGCCAATTTCTGTCTATAATAATAAATAGGAAAAAAAAACTATTCTCTAATCCGAAGGGTACACGAAAGTATCCATCATCCCTCCTATAAACTTATCGCAGCTGTCATAGTTAAACATCACAATAAAAATATGATGGGCGGTCTTACCCCAGTAGATGTCAGTTCCTACCTTTTCCTGGCTTTGGTGAAAGTTGTTAGTTTATAACCCTTGTGTTATACGAAATATTATATTTGCGGTGAGCGATTTTACCCCAGTGTACTGTTTTCTATATGTTTTACTGGTTCTCTTCAGCATAATAATATTCTACACCCCTTTTATTATATAAAACTATTCTACAAACCTAAATGTAAACGAAAATATCCATCATCCCCTCATAAACTTATCGTAGCTCTCAGAGCAAACATCAGAACAAAATAGATGTTTGCTCAGTAGCAGCGACTAGATAGTAGCAGGAAACACATCCAGATAAAGTATGATCAGTGCGGGCCGCACGCCCCTCTTTCCGAGTTTAAGGGATTAGAGGGTGGCACCCCTGTTAAACCAGTGTTCCGCACGTGCCCCATAATGCCGGTATTTGTATAAATTCTCGACAGGAGCAGACTTTTGTATATCTACGCGGTTTCCATGTTTAGAATAAATCTCACAGATTTACTTGGACGAAAGTGAATCTTTGGAGCTTCTGGCATCTTGATGGTGTTTGTTCACTCACATTTGTGGCCAGAACTATTTTTAAAATGTTGAAATTCTAGCTTCTTGATGTTAAACGAAATGTGCCAATAGTCTGTTCGAGGAAGCCCATTTGTTCGAATATTTTAGGAGTTTCGTAATATTTTAGTTCTAAACTTAGCAATTCTTTTAAGTAACGTTAACCGAAGATTATTAAAACCTTAATTATTTTTATGATACCATAAGATGAAAATATTGAGAACAAAAATATATACCAATCGACTGTTTTATAAAGTTCGTGTGTTTCAATTATTTTGTGTATTTAGCTACTAATATTTTATAGTACAATTATTCAAAAAATTGAACTACAATGGTGAAATTGGAGTTTTGCGTTATAATTGGTGTTTGTAACTTTAATTTCAACTTCTGTGTATTCTACCTTTAGTGAAAATAGTTCTAATAATATCTGCCAAAATATCGATGCTCTAGCAAGTTAATTTTTATAATAATTTTGCGTATTTGATAATAGTTTAACCCTAATTTTAAGAAGCCAGTTGAGATAACTCAAAATGAATGTCAAAATTTAACTATTTCGTTAACACAATCCTGTAGGTTTATTGTAACTAGCGTTTGTCTCTAACTATAACGGCCGTAGGCTAGAGCTTAGCGCGTTAGACATTTACGCTGAAGATCCTGGGTTCAATTCCCAGTACCGGAACATCGGATTTTTAACGGCTGTTCTCCCTCGCAAGGCAATGGCAAACCAGTGAGGTATTCTGCCTAGTAAATTTTCTCTGGAGTAGAAGTGTTTACACTTCCCGTGGTTCGGAGCCCACGTTAAGCTGCAGGTCCTCTACGTCTGTGGCAGTCTAACCGCGTAACGCAGGCATAGGAGAGAAGATCGCTACGTTTCGTAAGAGATACAGCACTCGAAGAAGAAGATAACCTTGTATTTACGAAAATATAACACCACACTTTCTTTGATACGATTAACCTTTGGCGACCGCTGGTTTACTTCATGTTAACCTATCCTTATGAAACCATACTAGGAAAATATCCACAGAATATCTGGAACGGAGTGTGCCAAATGACAATAATTGTATTATCATTTACTTAAATATTTCCAGTATTAAAATGTAAAGCAGTTTTAAGTATTTGAAAATGACAACTTTCACATCATTCATTCTCAGAATTTTGTTTTACTGCTAGGCATCGGCCTCTTCTCTGCCTCGTGCTTCTCCTCCAAAGGTTTAAGGGGTTTAAGGTAGGATCCGAACGATAAAAATTTTCTGAGAAGGTGTTTGGCATTGAGATCCCAAGGTTGCTAACCGGATTGGGAAACTGTGTGTGGTGGGTTGCAGCACAAAATGTTTATATGCTGCGTGATAATGCCGGGGAGGCGAACTCAAACCATAATCGACGTTTTGCCCAGAAAGCGAGCTCTCTACCAATTGAGCTACCACCACACTCTGTAACATAACATTTCGCTTCATTTTATGAAACCATACTGTAAAAATGGTGCATACGACCATAAATGTTCAGAAGATGCCTGAATCCGTATAGGTCTAAAAATTAAATTTTTTGCATATTTTAGGCTGACGGCAGAATAACTCAAATTAAAATGCAGCAACTAACTCGTTTTAAATTTTAACATTTTTATAAACTAGCAATTATAATTAACGTTCCTGTAAGTGTATCCACGTTTTCCCTCTAACATAACCTCGTTTTTTACTAACATAACCTCATTTTTTTCGCTAATATATCCTCAGTTTTTTGCTAACAATTGAAGTTACTGTAGATGACATCCCCTCTCAGCTTGGTCTCTTCTTACTTTGTTTATCAGTTACTCAATAATAAGTACAGCAGAGAGAGAATAGCTAGCGGGGTTGAAAAAACTGAAGCGTTGATAAAGGACCGTACTATGCATTTAGCCTATCTGGGGTAGTTCCCACCCCAGTACTGATTTTTAACATGCCACACTTCGCAGTTGCACGGGACTTATGGCTTTACTTCTTATCCAACCAAGCCAGGAGGCTCTTTCAAATTCTTTTCGCGCCAAAAATCTAGCAGGCTTCAGCGAGGGTCGAACCCGCGTCACTTGCATCTACAGACAAGTGCGCTAACCACTAGACTATCCAGGCTGCCTCCACTGTATTGGTACACTAAGCTGAACAAATGTCACGTAATACACGAGACTAATGCCACTTTTTTCGCTAACATAAGCCTTCCACCTTTTTTATCTAATCTTAGTATTTCTCTTCTTCTAAGACCCTTCTATTTATCTATCTATAATAAATCAAACACTAAATTAGAAAATATTGGTGCAGTTTCCTCTACACTCAATCTCATTGGTAGGAAAAACAATGATCAGGGACAAGTACATTTCGAATTGCAGTAATAAATCGCTTGTTATCTGAAATTGAGCTGTCGTGAAACAAGGGAAATCCGACACTCATTAGGGTGTTTGCTTGGGGCAAAACCGCAAACCGGGGAACTGATACTAATTTAATTTTGTTTCTATATTTTTCTGTAGAATCGATGAAATTAAAGAGCAGTGTTGCCAGATCACTAATCTCCGATTTGTTTTTTATAGCATTAGTGAGTAATTTTGTGGGCAGTTATATCTAACACGAACTAACTTAGGGCAAATTGCTCATTAAAATTGGGGCAAATGTGTCAATAAAGTGGGGTGGTTTCGTCGTTAAATTGAAATTCCGTTCCCTGAATATTTGATTTGATTTCTGACCAATATAACAACTGTCTATCGACACGATATTCATAAGCCCCTAGTTGCATTTGTTTGTAGATAGGTTATAGTGCGGTAGGATTCTTAAAATAGTTTTCAGTACTTACTGTGGCTCCAAAGAAAATATACATAGTGGTAGCAGCACCGAGTTAATAATAGTAAAAATAATCAATAGTCTCATTACACATAGCGGAGCAAGTCTGTTTATTTTTAAGTCAATCGGGAGCTTGTTGATTAACATGTGCTAGAAAATTCAGCCTGAGAAAAGAAGTCGCCTTTGCTGGAAGTAACTAATTAAATTGGATTTTTGAATCGTTAAATATTTTTCGAATTTGCTGTGACAAATTTAATGGTTTTTACTTCCAATGTATTAGGGATTTATTCTGTACTGGTTGATATATTCAATTAACTCGACGTATTCACCTCAACTGTGGTTTGTTACTTTAGTATTGGTTTTATCTCCTTAACGTTATATTTTACCCTCTATTCTGACGAGTTACCCCTTTATCGCAACATTTTAGCATTTGTTTCTATTTAGTGCCTGTTTTTCTCCAGTAGATTTACATTTAACGTCCATCGTTGGCTCTTTGTGCATTCCGCTATTGCTTTTAGTCCATCATTGTGATATATTTACGCCAAAACATGACCCCGCTTTCGAAGCACAATAATTTTTCCCATTTAGTGTCAGTTTTACCCCATTAGCTTAACATGTTTGCTTCTACCATGACGTTTTGTTCTACCAGCATTAGTTACAGTTACATTACTGAATATATAAAATATAGTAACGCTTTTATCGTAAAACATGACAACACTGTATTAAAACCTTAACCCTAACTATTTAGTGGCTATTTTGTCACCCCCTTATCATATTTTTACTTCAATATACCACTGTGTATCTTTATGATACTTATTTAATGTCGGTATTACCCCATCACCTGTCCTCTATCCTTATAGTTTGCCTTTTTAGTGTTAATTTTATCCATCGTATCGTATGTATATCAAATATAGCTCGTTATATCCCAACCTTGGTAATTTTACCTGTTTATGTCAAGTTTACCCCAACAGCTTGATATTTTTAGTTTAATCTAATTGACTCTCTTAATCTTAGTTTTATTTGTACATCTTAACGTTTCAACCTTAAAGTTTGATATTTTACCCCATGAACTTTACCTTGAACCTCCATCTTGACAATATACCTACCATTCTCAGTGTTAGTACTATCCCATCACTCGCTCTCTTTACTTGAAATCCCAGTTGTGTACTATAAGCTTGATAATTTTTCGTTATTAATGTTTTTACATAAAAACATGGTATCTGCTCGAAAGTTGCCAGTTGTGCCGTGCCATCTATTTTAAGGGTGATCTTCAGTTACACGATTTTTTTCTGTGTGATCATTTTATCCCATCACTGTTGATGGTTTTACATCAAAACATAGCCAGCTTTAGCAATTTTACTTATACGGTGGGAGTAAGCTCCATAGTTTGTTGATTTATTTTTTTATTCGTATTCTATCAGCTTGATGTAACGCCAAAAGGTGACGTCCTACCTAAAACTTTTCAATCGTACCTCTTTAATGTCTATCCTATGCCATCAGGTTTACGTTTTACCTTTATCTAGATGATCTTCTATTGGTTTCTTTCCATTATCTGATATCATTACCTCAAAGTAGTCTGTACATTATTAGTACACATAGTATTAGTAATCTACTTTGTGACAATTGGTTTCTTTAGAAGCAGTTTTTACAGTAGGTTATTTTGAACATATTCGTCATTCATTTTATTCTATTAACGTGCTACTTTATACTGGTATCGCCGATTTTACCTCATCAACTTATTTAAGTGACAATTGCATTTTCGTTTTGCTGGGGTTCTGTCCCACAGTTTGACACTTCGATCTATCCTTTCATATTTTTACATCCACCTTCACGTTTTACATCACATTAACATTCGTAATTTTCCTGGTATTTTTATTCCATCGTGTTGACATTTTTACATCAAAATATTACTATATTTAATTTTAACTCTGGTTTGCTGCCCCATGTTAACAGTTTATCTTTTGTGTGTTGAGTTTACTTACATTACTGTGTTAGTTTTGTCTGAACTTAAATCTCTTCATAATACTAAAAAGCATTTAGAAGGACCAGCCTCGTAAAAATAGGCATCAGGAATGACGATATTGCTCCAGGACTTCGCTTGTCCTATAATTTCCAAATAATTGTTTATTTTTAACGAGAAAACAAATCAAATGGGCCCAAATTGCTTACACCCGGCCACAATAACAAGCAGCTGTTGTTTGGTTATTGTGCCTCATTTTGGTGTCGAAAACTGGAATGGGGCAATATTTTACATTTAAAGCAGCCGTCACTCATCATTCCATTAGGGGAAATCAGACTAGTAGTAAATTTTGCATGTTAAACGCGCGCCGAAGAGACGCTCAAAAATAGAACGATCGCCTTTCCTTACATGTTTTTCTCGTTTTGTGGCGAAAAATTCGAAACATCTTGTCGGCTATTTTTGGACTTACCTCATTCTTGTGTGGCAAAACCTTTCTGAAAAAATAATCTTATTTTGTTCCGTTTTAAAATGCTTCTGAAGTTGTTTTTTTAAATAATGAACTTTGAAATGGTTTAAGATGGTTCGTTTAAATCAGGTACCGTTTTTTTTGTACAAAATTAATGACAGCTCCAAAAAGGCAGAATTAAGGACGATGTTTCATTTTTAGCCGCAAAGGAAAAGCGATAGTTTCTAAAGTAATTAATATCTGCAACTCACGTTTGGCTTAAATTCTCATTATCGCTGTTACTATTTTACGATTAATTTTTATTTTTATTTAATTACATCAATTTGGTAAGAAAAAATCTTTATTTTTCATCTCTTATTTTTAACGGTTTTCCAAGCGCTTTATCTAAGAAAATTATAAAGCATCTGGGAATAACGACTGGGAACAAATGATAGCTTCTGTTCTAAAATTGTAGAATAAAATCAAAATCTGTATGCGCATGCGCAAAATTTTGTATGACGTCATTCGTAAAATGCAAATCCGACAGTATTTCCAATTTTTTTTTTATAATAATTTGGTGGTCTTTAACAGAACACTACTAGTCTTTTTTCCTACGAAATGTTAACTATAACTATACTACACTATAAGTCGGCACAAGTAATTTGAGGAACCAAATAATAGTTTTCTAAAATAATTAATATCTTATTTACTTACCGAAAAGGCAAGCGCTGCTTAAGAAACCAATAATCATCGGCAACCAACTAACGGTTTTTTTTAATATGACGTCAAAGTCTACGCAAGAAATTCCATTATGAACATATCACAAAACGTACCTAACCCTACTTTTATAAACAGATTTGACCAGAAAGCAATTGCAAACATTTAAAAATAACTTTAATAAACAATAAATTTCCATCAAATGATAATAACTTAGTTGTAATTAATTGCAATAAACGAATTTATAACAAATGATCGAAATGTTCACAGCCTTCACCCAGGCACGCTGGATCTCCTCGCACAGTCCAATTGCTGACATTTATTAACAATTAGGGATAGTTATTAATTTCATTAATATTTTCCAATATTCTGTGCTGCATATCATTTAGGTCATCCATTGGCTCCTGAAAAACGGAGTTGTTTAAATATAGCCACAGTAATAAATCGCAGGATCTGTTAGGATAAGGTATGGATGTAGGTTTCGACTAATAATCTGTCTGTCGAAAAATGTTCGTATTACATTTAAGGTATCATTGCCTTGTTAAAACAAAAAACAAATCTGAGTTCATCGTCATGAAACTCTTCGAAAATACCCCTCGGTACCTTTCTGCAGCAAAGTGCATGAAAAAATCTTCGTTGATTTTTCAACAAATAAATTCTTTTTTTTTTCTTCGCTTTACCTTACAAAAATTATGGTCCAGCTATTCTACGCCTTGAAATGGCCGCCCACACTCCTATTTTTTAGCAAGAAGAGGTGTCTCTACCATAAAATTAGGCTTCTTCGAACTCCATAAACGCATGTTTTGCGAATTAATGTATCCATCTAAATAATACCAGGCTTCGTTCGTGAAAAAACTTTTCTCCAATAAGTCGTCATTGAGGGTATTTAGGAACCACTGACAATATTCGACACGCTGAGGATATTCAGCTTCGTGTAATTGTTGTACAGACTGCAAGCGGTAGGGCTACAAGTGGACATCTTTCTGTAATATATTGTGGCGGTGACAAACTGAACTTGTTGAGACAAATGAAGTACAGAAGTGGGGCATGTTTCATAATGTCTTACATTTTTAATTACTTCTGCCGTTTTTCTCGGAGGATGACCGCTGCCTTCTTTGCGTGAAATGCATCCAGTCTCACGAAAAACAACGCAGTGATTTAAAGAATGACGAAAAGTGTTATAAGGCAACCAAAGGTTTGGAAATTCTTGGCGAAACTTTTCTAAACAATCATTAATTGAGTGCTGCCATACTCCATCAGGATTCACTTATAACAATTTTATGTTCCTGTAGCAAACCCATTTTATTTGAAGAGGTTATGTTACCAACCACATACAACCCGACAAGTATAGATTACAGATAGTGAAATTGCTCTGTAAAGAAAGATTCTGTTTTAGTTAAAATTATTAAAACATGAGAGAAGATCGCTACGTCTCGTAAGAGACAAAGCACCCTAAGAAGAAGATTAAAACATAAACTGTACTGCACTTACGTATTTTTCGTAACGGAATACACAATATACTTTTGAAAAAACTGATTTTTCAAACTACAGGCTAAAAATCCACAAAAACCTAAGAAATCCAAGAAAACGACTACAAACGCAAAAGTGTGGTTAGGTTGAAACAGCTGATGCGTGGTACATTCACAATTAACTTTTCAGCGTCGGGCTTTGATGTCAAATTAAAAAAACAGACATCATTACGTGACTAGTTGCTATCTCTAGAATAGGAATCCAATAGTCTTTTTTATGAAAATTCGTAGTTGTAGAAACCTAAAACGTGATGTAGAAAAACTGAAAATATTGAATTTTTGAACAAAAACCGTAGCGCTACTGAATAATAAATTTACATCAATAACAAGTTACCAAGTGACTGGTGCCAGTAGAGTAGATAGGTATTTTTTTGTAGATATTCGTTGTTTTAGAACCTCGAAACCTCGAAACATACACATCCAGCAACCCTAATTAGAAATAATGATTACTGGTACCTTTCGCCATTTTCTGAAGTTTGAAGTGCTTTAACACAACAAAACAAAAACAAACACGGTACCTACTAAACAACTGATTACTAACATGTCAATTGTCTGTTTGGTATCCGTAGAATACGAATCCAAGAGTATTTTATTTTTATTATTTTCCCGTGTGTGTTTCATTCGAACCAGGTATAGTCTATTTTACAAAACACATGACACGTTTTCTAAACTGGCAGAGTAGTTGAAAATTTTTATTGTCGAACAACCAAAGTTGTAGTTAATAAACAAATAATGCCACCAACTGATAATTGTCAGTTTGGTATCCGTAGAATACGAGTTGGAGAGTATTTACTTACATGCCTCGTTATTTTTATCGCACAGAATCTACGATCAACATTTTTATGTATATAAATATGAAAGCCCCTTTTCTTTGAAATTTTGTTTACCAAGCATACAGAATTTGGTTATTTGAGGTTACAATGTCGGTTACGTGAACAAAAATAAAAATATTTGCCGTTTGTGCTTTAATCTCTCCCACCGGGGCCCTTACATCTCAAAAGGAGAAATAATTGGGGTGCCTGAGAGCTTTATTACTTTTCAAGCATTCTTATTCCTTTCAAAATTACAAATACGGCAAGTAACGCCCTCTTCAACGGTTTCATATTGGGGGATTTACACAATAGGCGGAATGGCAAGCAGAAGGGGCAAAAACATACATAAATCGCGTTTGCCAAAATAGTGTTTTATTTGGACTGAAAAACCTTTGGGCGGCCATTTTCAATTAAAACAATTGAAATTCCTCGGGATAACAAAACGCGAACATCTGCTGTAAATGCGCCTTTACTTGTTGCCCGTCGTTTTTCTTTCCGGGAATTTTGGCAGCCATTCAACTTCCTCAATTCAACTCGATTCGAATTAAGTTGTACGAACCAGGCCGAGTGTGACTAAAAAGGGAGGTTAACTTAGGTTATGTTTAATGAATTGGGTAGCCATTTGTTCATATAATGAAACAATTGAACTGTTACTTGATGCACGTCAAGTTTGTTTTGTTGTGTGTAGACACGATTTCATGGTCTGCCGGGTAATGTTCTTCCTAGTGACTGATACCAATCAAACCAATCGATAAATGGGAAGCCGTTAAACGTGCTGCTGGTTGCTGTTTTGTTTTTATTTGAATCTTTTGTGAATGGGTTTAGTTTTTGGTCTAAATAATTGTATTCATGGGGACTACTAAAGCGTGATAAATTTTTTCCGTGTTCTTTTCTTTGAACTGTTTAGCTATTTGTAGAGGCATAATGCGAACATTTAATTACCATTGGTCCGTTTTGGATTAAGGCATAGAATGAAAATTCCAGCATGCATCATGGTCAAGTTGTGTGAAATGAGGTATTACAAAAGTACGTAACCAAGAAGTATAAATAATGGTCTGGTTCAAATATAAGGAACGGTAGAAAAAGTTAATTAACTTCCGATTAACAAGAAAGTTGGAAATTTATATATGAACTTTCAGAAGCAATTAATATTATAACAGTGCTCTTAAAAAAATAGGTAAATGTAAAAAACATATTAATTTTCCTTCTTATAAAGGGAAAAGTAGAAAAAGTATCCCATATTTGAACAGAATCAATAAATGTAAGAAATAAAAACCTTTTTACAAGAAAATTAATAGTATATTATTCAACGAGCACTAATGTAGGCAATATCAAACGCGAATGTAGTTTGCAGCACGAGTCGCAGGCGAGTGCTGTCATCGTCTAAGTGAGTTATTGCGATTACCGTGAGCTGAGTACTATTCTTTATCCACGACTAGTAAATTAGACTTCACTCATAAAATTTTATAATTTTCATAACAATTGTGAATTCGTATTGTGACATTTCAAAATCTATGACGGATATAATTTTCACAAGTATTTTCATTCTGTCCCGCTTGATTGTCCAATGTTTTAATTGCACGTTTGTAATTGGTTATCAAGGTGTGGAATAAAGAAAATTCTGTTTTGTGATTGGATTGGTTACACAGCGTTGAGTAATGAGTGAACAACTCAACACCTTTGTACAATATTACATATTGCATTTTTTTGCATGTTAATGTATGTATTATTTAGTAGTCGTGGAAAAAATATACAGGCTGTCCCACTGGTGTGTGGACGGAAGGTAGCTCCTCACTCAGGCAATATATTAAGATTTTGCTTTCCCCAGACCATACACCCTTTGTGCATAGTTTAAAATTATTTTCGTTCATACGTTCACATACGGAGTGTTGCACTAAACATGTTTTTTTTAATGGACCAGCCAGTACAGTATAGCATTTTTGAAAATCCATTTCAATGCTGATAAAATTAATATAAAATTATATAGGGTGATTTTCAACCGTTCTCCCGCTAGAGGGAGTTAATTGCCAGAAAGTACATTACTATGGGGATGAAATTCGCAGCATAGATTCAGGACAACAGACAATAACAAAAGCTCATATAAAAATTTGTCCTGAAATACAACCCAACAAATGTTTTTTAAACATAATCTTATTTATTAACGCAAATTGGGTTGTAGCTTGTAAACTAAGGGTTTGCGGCCAAATATTTATATGTTATATATCGCATTGTTGTTCTAAATCTATGCTGCGAATTGAATAGTATGTATATAAAAGTACAATGTTTTCAAATTTTGCAACGTGCAACGTTGATGAGTAACGTATGCACATAACATTTCAAAACATAGTCCAACCATTCCCATAATTATATACACTGTGTCTATAAAGTAACCCCCCCCCCAACTAATTTTTGAACGACTTGATATTTTACCACAAAATTTGGTGTGCTTTAATGGGAAGTTAAATATTATTTTTTAGCCCATGATTAAATTTTCTATCATTTAAAATGGCGGCTGGGCGCCATTTTGAATTTTTATTTTAAATAGAAAGGGGGGTCGAGTGACACCTCATTTGAAAGGTCTTTTAATTCTGCGTCTGATCCTAGAGTTTCAAAGAAAAATATTCAGCCAGCACAAAATTACAAATGTTTGAAGATAAAGAAGTCTATTTAAAAAAACTAAGAATTACAGCAAAAAGAAATTAACTTAAGTGTTCAAAATGTTCACCATTCACTTCTTGGCACATAAAAAGTCGGTTATGAAATTCC